>VWPU01008585.1:0-71000 GCA_013398955.1 Callaeas wilsoni
CTGTCCAAACCGAGACAGATGCACAGAGGGGTTACCTAGACGTTATTTTCCACATCAAGTGGAGACTTAGAGATTTCAAAAAATATTGAGAGAGAACACACCTTGGAAAAGAACTCGGAAATATGTCAAGTGGCCACAGGTGCACATCAAGGAAACAGAAAGGTTCTTCTGAGTTAGATCACTAAATGGAATTTAGCCTTCAAATACTTGGCAATTGCTGTTCCAAAATATTTTAAGTTAGTCTGACATAATGTCATGCATTAGTAGTTTGACACAGGATCTTTGCCTCTGCAAATCTATGAACTTTCAAGTTCTTGGAATAGGAATCAGAAGTCACCTTGCGAAGCCAAGTTGCGAAACAAATTTAGTCAAGTGAAAACAAATTTATGACAAATCAATGACCTCACTGTCTCCTTTGAAAATGTGGAAGGTGCATAGCTTCTTTACAGTTTGGACACTGCAAATCTCTGATAAAAGCAGGTATTTCTTTTACTTGGTTCACATCTACCTTTCCACACTCTTTGTGTTTAACTGAAAAATCACACAAACCAATGTTTCGTTGTCTTCCTGTGTTTCTCTGTATATCTAATCTATCTGTGTTCTGCTGCTGAGTCATAGATTGTGTCCTTTTGGGAACAAGGGCCAACTTCTTGTTCTTTAGGCACTGTTTGAAGCACACCAACAATACCTGACGTAAGAATTGACAGTGATTTGGGCTCAAAAACCCAGTAATTCCCACTTTAAGTGAATCTGTGGAGTTCAGATGTTTCTACTGTCCTTGCAGGGAGGTCACATTGAGTCATCCTGAAAGACAGAAAAGGAGAAATGTAGAATTCAGGTAATATCTTAAAAGTATGTTTTTTCTGTTACTGAAACCAAATATTGCAAATCTGAAACTGAATTGGGAAAAGTATCTTTATATTATTTACATCAATAAAATTACATGATGAATCCACTTTTATGCATGGATTCCAGTAACTCCATTGACAGATTATTTCAAGTTACTGTTTTCTCAAAGGCATCTATTCATTAAGCACATAATAAAGCCCAGATATTACCTGTAGACTTCATTAAAGGACAGATTTAAAACACCAAAACATATTTTTGGTAGATGTTTAAGTGCCTAGTGAGATTTTTCTGAGGTGCTAAAACAGTGTGCTTGAAGTAACTTGAGTCATCTGGATGACTTTACTGTACAACCAGAGGTGAACAGGTAATTGAGAGAAGAGTTAGAGAAACTCAAGACTCTAAGCTTAATAGTATTTTAACACAAAATTTTACTTATGTAGTCAGAAGGACAGCTAACAAATCTACCGTCTTGCAGGGATTAGCATTAAATGGTGTGAATGAGCCTGGAATTTCTGTTGTGATCAAAAGAAAATGACAACTTTTTTAGATAAAAGGATGAAGAAGATTTGAGCTGTTTCCTAAGTTAATATTTCTGCCCTTATTTTAAACATTTGGTCTCAGCAGTCTAAGATCTTACTCTCTGGGCAGCTTTAAGCTCCCTGGGGAGTCAGAATGGCTAAGTATGCTCTGAGCATGCCTCATCAGCTCCTGCAACTACTTCGAGTTTATCAACAAGAGAAAAACCCCCCACCCTTATGCTGATATTAGCTTTTGCTATGCCTGGTGAGTAACAAAGAGCCTTTCTCAGAAGAAGAAAGGATTCTGGGCTGTTCTCAGCATGGGGAAGTTTGAATTCAGATGTGAGACTGACACTGATTTTAATAGTCAAAAATACTCACCTAAATGCATTATACAGTAGCTAATAAAAATATTTCTAAATGTGTGGTAGGTTTGTTTTGGTGTAGTTTTTTTTTTGTTGTTGTTGTTGTTGTTGTTGTTGTTGTTTGTTTGTTTTTTCTCCAGTGTTTCCTAGTCAGGAATTACCATTTAAATAGTCTTGACTTAATGTGCCTACCAAAGCAAGAACCAGAAATCCTTAAGAAAAAGCAGCGTGACTATGATGCTAAAATCTGAGACCTCAGAACTTCAGTGTTAAGGAATTAGGTGATGGAGGAGAGTAGAATCATTGCTTCCTTGCAGCAGATTGCAGTGTTGGGTCATTCAGTAATCAATAATGAAATGGGTAGCACCCTCAGTTGCACATATTTCACTCTTAGTGTAAGCTCTGTTGTCCTTCCTGGGGATTAATAGTTTTATGGAGTGGCTCCTTCAGCAGTCAAGTGCTTTTTCACATGAACCTTTCCTCTGCTGCCTTCTGGGAGTTTAATGTCCTGGCTGATGTAAGATTTCAGGATCTGGGCACAGAAAAAGAATGTTCCACTAAAGACTAAAATCCTTAAGTTACTCTTTATCTTTTATACTGAGTTTTCCTGGTGTATATATCCAAGATCAATAACTTTCTGGTGATTTGACCATTTTCAAGACTGTATGGTAGTTCTACTAGAATAAATCCTACCTGAAACAATAGAATAAAACAGGATGCAAAATTCTGAAAGATTAAATATTTATCTTTTCGTGGAAATGAAGACATGTATGTAAAACATTGAAAGGCTGTGACTGAAGGAAAAACTAGCACTCTGTACGGTGTACACTTTCACCTCCTTGTTTCTGGACCACCAATTAATTCTGGTCCGGAATGCTGAAAAAGGAATGTGATATTTTTGACGTTCATATTACAGGTGACCTAATTTCTAGCTATAAACTGTGTCTTACTGGAACATTAACAGCATTTTTGCAGCATTATTTTCAACTACTGAGTCCAGTGCTACGCTGACAAAATGGTTAATGTGATCCTTAGGCATGAGCACAGAGGATCAATAAGTAGGTGATTTTTACCTCTTTAAACCAAATCAGTGAGACAGATATTGAGAAGCTATATATGGTTCTGTTCCCCACAGTCTGACTGTGGTCATATTTTAAAAGTGGGGCCAGTGCGTAAATGAGCTGCAAAAGATGATGTAAAGGCTTTTGAAAGGCAGACTTAGAAACCTCCAGCTGTTAGGCTGAGAGAAGGAAAAACAAAATGTTGCAGTAACTTGATTGCTGCATGTAAGTGTTTCTGAGGTGAAAAAAGTGCTGGCTGTTGAAGAGATCTTCATTCTGGCTGGAAAGCACAATGAGAGTGACTCCCTGGGAGCTGCTACCATGCAGTGAGAAGGGGCAAGCACTGACATGTACTGTGGGTTGGACATGGCCTTCTTCACCTCACACATCTTGGCAAGTCCTAGGGCAAAAATCTCTGCAGTTGTTGGGCACACAGTACTTTAGCCAAGATAAAGTTTTTCCGTCTAGCATAGGATAGCTGAAAGATACATAATGAATGTTAAAATAAGTCAGACCGAGTGGTTAAGAGATCCCTTCAGGGCTTAAATCCTGATTATTTCTTTAAGGACATTTAAATTTCAAGGACATATAAATTTCAACCTGAGCTCCTCAAAAGACAGTCACAGATCCTGGTTCTATTTTTATCTTTATCAAAAGTTTACGAAATGGAGACTATTGCCTATAGATCCAGGATACCATATTTCTGTATATTTTTTGTAGGGATGTTTTCCTAAAATACCCAAGATTGGTATTCCTATCACTTGCTCATTGGACTGTGAAAGGAAGGTCATGTAATTTAGGAAACTTTCTTTATATTACTGTTTACTGCCTTTACAACATAGAATCTTTTTGAGAGAGAAGGACATGCAATTGTTTAGCAGACTGGTGAGACATCTTTCTCTTCTTAAAATAATCCCATATATACTGTTCTTTTGCACCTTAATTTTATGAAGAAATGAAATGAAAAAAAATGGAGCATGTTTTTATTGGTTAGGCTGTCATATCCTATGATTAAGAGATTTAGAATAATGGCAAGCAATTGTTTTAGAAGTTGGAAAACTATTGCTGAGATTCTAGAATGGATAGTTGGGAGTGAAAGAGAAGCCCTGTTCAGAGAGAGAGAGGCTTATTTTATAAAGCTTATGGGATTTAAGGAAGTCTTAACATAACGATGGGTTTTTAAAAAGAACATCCCTGCAGAGAAAAATGTCCAGAACGATGCTATCAGGAACATCTGACAGCGGCAAGACCATTTTCTTTCACATGACTTTCTTGAACCCTCTGGTGGAGTAAGAAATCTTCTCTGTGTAGGGCAAAATGACTGCACCTGGAACCTAAAATTATGAGCCTCTCACTGAGGAGTCACTTCTAAAAGCTGAGCAGATGCTGTGCACTACAGACATGGCAGAAGTCATGAAAGTCTCTCATGGACTTTCAGCAGTAGCTATTACATCTCTCCAGCTGTGAAGAGCAAAAGGAAAATGTGAAATAAATGGATAATTGTCACGTATTACCAAACAATATTGTCTTTGTCAATCACTGCTGCCAGTAGATGACAGTGATACAGTCTTTTACCTACCAGCATGCCTTCTGTCCCCTTACAGTTGACTTTCTCCAATCCCCGACTCCTGACCTTTCACCTCAGTCCATGGTTAGTGCAGATGATGGATGAGCCTTGTTAGGTTCATAAGATGTGCTGGTGCAAAGGAAAAATGCCAGCAGGCATGTTGTGTTCATGTTAGATTTTCATAAGAGTAACTTGTCTATAAAACAGACAAATAGCTACACAGGCTGAAAAAGATAAGTTTGTCATGAATGTTTTGGTTGTTGCCATTCAATACTGATGTTATGTCAGCAGACAGGGAAAAGTGATCCAAGCAGGAGACTCTAAAGAAGGGAAGTACTGGACGAGTTGGAACAGGCACTCAGTTTTACTAACATTATCCCAGCCAAAACCAGAACATTCAGAAAGAGAGTAAAGATGTAGTCCCCAGTGAAATATTCTGTATAGCTGCCCATGCTGTAAGTCACACACTTGAAATGGAAAAATAAAGCATTAAATGATGAAATCAGTAGAGTGTGATTTTTTTTCCCCCAAGAATTTTGAACATAAATGTAATTTTAAATTGTTTCTAGTAAGATAAGTAGTATGAAGTTGTTGTATAAAAACCTTGAATTGCACCTACACAATTGAGATTTTTCTGCCTCTTTAAGAATGACAGGGGATTTTTTATTTGTTTGGTTTTTGTATAGAGAGAATTCTCTGAATTTTTGCAGGAAAATAGAAGGAAGGAAAGTATTCACTTTAATAATTAGATAACAGAGTAGGAAAGAGATTTCTAAGGAAAGTAATAAGAAGTAAAATTTCTTGCTGAAATAGTAGACAGGATTTTGTTTATCTGTAAGAAGTATGGTTCCATGGAATGTTTTTTAAGGTCTAGATGTTTTCATAAGAATGCAAAGATAAGTACAAGGAATCCAGTGTCAGAGGTCTTGGTGGAATTTTTCCAGGACTCCATAGGCTTAAACTGTGGGCTTGAATTCAGAAGTCCAGGTAGTAAATAGCCCATACAACATCCAAATAAACAACTTTTGTATCTTTGACAGGCCTGATGAACAAGAACAAACCACTGTATATTGGAAAAAGTGTATTTTCAGCAAGACTTGTTATTTCCAGCTTGTATCATTTATCACATATAGGTGCTTATCCAAAAGTCTTGCTCTCTTAATCCAGTGGTTTATATTTCTCCTGTCCATAGTGTATTTAGCACTATCACCCTTTTTCCTAAAGGTTCTAGGGACTATCAGAGCATTTAAATTGCTGAAGGATGGCTGCCTTAATAGCCCTCACTTCAACATGATTTTACTTGACTCAAAAATTAAAACAAACAGGAAAGACACAGATTTTGTTTACCACTGAACTGCTTTTTCATTAAGAGGTCATGGGAAGGCAGTTTCCATTCCGTGATTCTGTGCCAAGCAAACAAAATTAGTTGTAAGCCTTCTCAAATACTGGCATTTTTATCAGACCTTGTTTCAAGTTATGTGCTGTGTCCTCGTCATGAAGAGGTTCTGATTCAGTGGTGGGACCGGGGACTGCCCATGCTATGAGAAGGATTCACAGCACAGGCAGCTGCGTCACTGTGCTGAAAGCTATGAAAACTCTGACTATGATGCACTTCACTTTTCTTTAGTAAGTGGAAGTGTCCCGATGAGAAGGGAACCTCAGGCACAAGTGTTCTGCTGTGTGGCTCAGGGCATGGATGTGTTTTAAACTTGAGAAGCTTGCAAAGGGGAAACTACTGTCAGAAAAAGAGTTTCATTACGGCCTCTATTTTAGTAGATTTTCTGACTATTCGGAGATGCACTATCAAATAATTGGGGATAAAATAAATTTTACCTATTTCTCTGCATTACATTTATTCTTTCGGAATAACCCTTTCAGAGACTGAAAAGATGGGAAAAGAAAACAAAAATCCTTTCACAGAAAAGAATCTACATATAAAAATTCAAGAGTATTTGAAAGATCATAATTCTTTTAGCATGTTGGAAGCTGGTGAAAGGTAGGCGTTGAAAATCGAGGCTGCTGCTTACCTTTCCAGTGATGCCTAGAACTAGTCTGCTACTTCTACTCCAGTTTCTTCCTTAAACAAGACTCTTGTGACCATCCTGCAAAGATGTAACACAGTTTTTATTCTTTTTTAGCACTGCTTCTCATTCAATGGAAATAAAAGCACAGTGATAAAAACAAGGCCAAGCAAATTAAAACAGCATGTCCAATTTAAAGAATATCAACGGTTGCTAAAGCATAATGTTTTTAGAGTGCCCTGATTTCTGGTTCAGTATTAGTTTGTACCTGGCACACATTCCATGGCATGTGGCTGTGGGTACCCTACTGGCAGTAGCATGAAAGATGCTGAAGTCCTGTGAACTGGGGAAATGACATCAGTTTAATCTCCAGATGGTCACAGGTGCAACCCACATCCATATGAGTAACAACTCCTTGCAGTTCCAGAATTGCAAAGAGTTAAAAGTATTGAGCAAAGGAGCCACAAATATAACTTTTGTGCTGAGAATTATGAGTTATAATGAGAGTTTTAAGGAATTCAGTCTATTCCTTTTTCTAAAAAGAAGATTTAAAAGTGCTGTGATTATAATGCCCAAATACCTTTATGGTGAGAAAATCTTGCCTCTGTAATTTAAGAGAGAAAAGATTAATGGCGGGAAATTAAAGGCATCCAAATTTGAATAAGAAATTAGTACTAATTTGTAACAGTGCGTGTATGGAAATACTAGCACAGATTACCAGTGGAACTGATGATTTCTACACCTTATGAAGTCTTCAAAACAATGTTAAATGTCTTTCTAAAATAATTGGTTTTGCCAAACATGTTTTGGGAATACAAATAAGAGGAACTGCATGAAATTTTAGGGCTTCTGTTCCACAGGACACAGTATTTGAAGTAGTAGTCCTTCTGACGTCACTTTCTCTGAATTTATTAAACATGTGTTAGCTAGCAGATGAATCACTGCTCTGAACTGCTAGTTATTTCTATTCTTACACTCAGTATTTCATGTAACTACTACTTGCTTATGATCCTCAGGGAGAGAATCAAAGTTTATGATTTTGTCTACTATATTTATTTTAATAGGTGATATTATTTTAATACTTATTTCATTAGTGGAATAGAACTTAAATGTCTTCTCTCTCCAAGACAGTCTTGTCTGCTTGACCTCCCCTGACCAATCCCCTATTTTCCAGGAACATAGCATGGCTGTTTCAGAAAGAAAGCTCCTCTAAGTCACTGAAGAGAAGCAAGATAATTTGCTATCACCTGGGGAGGTGGTGACCAGTGAGTCACCTCCCTTAGGTGAGGAGTGAAGCATCTCTTGTTCACTGGGCCAGAGGCACTTTCCTTTTGCAGTGGACTTCCTTTCTGCCTGACTCTACTTAGATGTCTTAATGTAAAATCAGTGTGGGGCAAACAGTAGCTGCTAAATACAGATCATATATATATTTCCTTTAAATTTTCTGAGTATGATAAAATGCATTCATCTTCCTGATAAACATCACTATGCACGCATTCTAGCATTTTGTAGGTAGTGTGGATGTTTTTCTCTTAATATTAGTGTGTTTGATTCTGTGGGTTTTGACATCTCTATTCTTTTGTCTGACAAATCTGTGCGCTGACTTGTAAAAAAAAATCAATATTGTTTTCCCTGGCACTTTCTCTGCACTTGAGTTGATTTATTATCACAGTTCCCTTTCCCCTCTTTTATCAGTGTATTTCTATTGCTTTAGGGTTGAGTACCTGATAACATCACAGGGTAGAAGACACACAGAGAGTTTCCGTGACCTTATCCCCTGTGTGATCTTGTCCAGTGTGACGGTGAGCCATGGCTATAAAGTGAACAATGATATTATCCAAGCTGTGTGATCAGATTTATGTTCGATTACACTGGAAATAGAGATGAGCTAGAACCAATGAACAAAATTTAAATTTATATTTAAACTGTTCTTGTCCAGTACCTGAGTGGCTAAAGGAAGGGTAGACATCCACTGACTAAAGCTCAATTTATCTGCAAAGCGGTTTGTGCTGGTAGAGTCATACAGTCCATAGTTCTTGCAGGATTTAAACTAACCATAGTGGTGAGCTGGTTGTTGCTCCCTAAATATATAGTC
This sequence comes from Callaeas wilsoni, assembly GCA_013398955.1. Classification (NCBI taxonomy): domain Eukaryota; kingdom Metazoa; phylum Chordata; class Aves; order Passeriformes; family Callaeidae; genus Callaeas; species Callaeas wilsoni. The sequence continues at coordinate 8,477 of VWPU01008585.1, forward strand.
TTATTGCTGCTGTTTCTGTTAGCCACTTATATCAAAGTAGCATTTAAGAACCTCATTAAAAGTTCAGAGTTACCCTAGATACTGCATGGCCATGTAAGAAAAGCCAAAATTCACAGTCAGTGTTTCAGACCAGATGCAACAGAAGGCTGCAGCAGGTAAGGTGCTGTGACCATATTGGCAAGTGCAAGTTTGGTAATGCAAATAGAGGCCCTGTTCGCACAGGGTGCTCGGGGAGAATGGGTTAACGAAGCTTGTTAAACCTGTGCCTAACGTGGCTACAGTGTATTAGAGCCACTTTATTCTTTGAAGAGAGTATCCTCATGCAATGTCTCTGCCTGTTTCTTTCTTTCTTTCTCGCCCAGCCACCTCAGAAATCCCAGACCGCTCCTGGCCTTGCCCCTGGAGACTGCCATTATCTGTAGGTATTGTGAGAGAAGTGTGCTTGAAGGCTGGCTGCAAAGCAGGATTTTGCGAAGGTGTTTTACTTACTGGGTTGGACCAGCAATGCAGTTTGATAGAGAGAGGGTGTGTGTGTGTGTTTCCCTGATCGGGGCTGAAGGGATTGGGAGACTGAGGGGGAAACTTGACAGAAAATTCATACATCTAGTACGTAGAGCAGGGCAATGAAGTGAAGTCTAATAAGACAGGCACAGTAATGCATTAACTCAGTGGAGGTGCATGAAATGTGATGATACAGTTGGGGAAATGATGGAGGAGGGAAGTTCTAGCAGTTACTAGACGATGTGATTTGGTTGGCAGCCATCCATCAGAGGAAATGATGCAAGTAAAAAGTCTGAGAAAAGTTGTTTTGGAAACCATGCCTTTGCACTATTGCCCCTTCTTTTATCCTTCCTTCTTTGCTGCAGGGACTTGGCAAGATTTAGCTGGCAATAGAAGGAGCAAGAATACATGGGGAAGCATAATTACCAACATCAACACTGCTGCTGTTCTAATGCAGTATGTCTTTTAATGATGTCAGAAGCCTAAGCTTCCTTCACTTTTGGCAGAAAAAGTAAGTCCTGATTGGCCTTTCCTTCCTTAACTATGCTTTCATGGAGAAATATGCCTTTAAATTACAGAATCACAGAATGAACTAGGTTGGAAAAGACCTTTGAGATCGTCAAGTCCAGCCTATGACCTAACACCTCCTCATCAAATAAACCATGGCACAGAGTGCCACGTCCAGTCTTTTTTCAAACACAATCAGGGATGGTAAGTCCACCACCTTCCCAGGCAGATGACTCCAGTTCTCAATCACTCTTTTAGCGAAGAAATTGTCCTTAGCTCTGGCATAATGATAGATTGAGTTGTTTTGCTTCCCTTCCCTTATAAATTTTCTACAATTCCTACACTCTGATTTATATTTCTTATCAGCTTCTTTTTTCTTTAATCAGCAAGCAAAGCTTTCATAGCTGCTGTCATACCTATTAGGGTAGTTTTAATTGGTAAAGGCATCTTTCTTAATTGCTTCAGGCAGAAGATTTTCAGACTTGTACCGAAATGCTTTTGCACCATTCGCAGGTATCATTCAATTTTTCTGCTTAAATTATTTTCCCAGTGGATTTGGTCATGGGTTAATACAATTTCTGAGCTGTTTTGGTGATGCAAGAGTTTGAGGCACAGTGATACTAGGAGGTAGACAATGGTGGAGATACTTATTCTATGAATTTTTATTCTCCAACTTCATTGATAGCTCCCTGGCTACCCATATACATTCGCAGTGTTCTTAAAATTATGAATTTCAAAAGTGAATAATGTTTATGTCTGGCATAGTAGTATGAAGTAAAATGGCATGTGTTTTCTTTAACACAGCTGTGCAACATTGATTTTTTTAAACAAAAAGACCAAATTTTAAAATAATATCCAATAGCATTCCTGAATTTCGTGTTGCACAGCAAGCCATCTGAATTTTCAGTCAGCATAAGTTTAAAGGCACATCATTTTCCTCTCAGTGGACAATTTAAATTCAAGGAGATATAGATATATATTTTTGTTGTTGTTTTTTTTGAATTTTTTTTTGTTTGTTTTTGTTTTATGTTGTTTTTATCACGTTTAGTACAGACCATTTCCAAAGTGAGAACATGTATCTTTTTTTTAAGCATCCCACATTATGATTGAGCTCCTCTCTTTCAAGCAGTGCCAGGACAGACTCTGTAGCTGTCATTGAATCATGCTTCCATTTAATACCTGAAAAACCCTTGCTGATGAGAATTATCCATATTAGTACAGTTATCTGAAAAAATATATTGGTTGAGTTATTTGGAAAGATGCTACTCTGTCTGGTTCTGCATGTCCATGTGTATGAGCTAAGATTGTTAAGATCATGTAAACGCTGTCTTTGCAGTCTTAAATACTCATATTTTAGTTTTTTTCACAAGTAAATATAATATTTTTAGTTTGATTTGATACAAAAAAAAAAAAAATCAACACATGGCTGAATTTGTGAGTATAAATGGCAGCTGCAAAACCATAAAAATGTGTGACAATTTTCATGTTTTTTTCTGAAAAAAAATCCAGCTTTTGACTGTGCAATTGAAATCTGTGGGTGTCATTTACTGTTTATTGTCACAACCTCCGTCTCCTACAGGAATGAAAATAAATATCTTCCTCTTTTATAGCCTACAAAAGATAAATTCTTGTCTGCTCTTGCTGGTGATATAATTTTTCAAATAACCATAGTGGTTGAAGTCTTGAGTGTATGAATAGAAAATTGAAATTGTTTAGTTGAAAGACAGTCTTATGAAATTTGCAAGCATGCAGCAAGAGCAGAATATGGACATAAAAATAAGATCACTTTTGTGTGTAATAAATGCTAAAGCTAATAACAAGAAAAAAACCCCAAAACAAACTATACCTAACCTGCGAGGCTTTCACAAGCAGATTCTTCTCAATTTTGAGAACATCTTAGAAAGTATAATAGTTTTATAACACTTCTGGTGTTTTTTTCAAAAAATCTACTCTGACTGCTGATCTATAACAAATCTGCCAGATTACTTCTGTCGCATTTGAAACCTACACTACAGGATCTTTTAAAAGATCTCTTTGTTCTTACTGATTTTTTCCCCATATGTACAAATACAATAATATTTTCAAATAAAAAGACAAAGATTTTAATTACTGCTGTCAGTCTGAGGGTAAAGAACTCTTTATTTTTCTTTTTAAATTGGACTCAATGATCTTAAAAGTTTTTTTCCAAACAAAATGATTCTGTGTTTCTATGAAATACTTCCATTGTCTTCTAGATAGTGATTTTCTGTCCCATTTCTGAAGATAAGGTCATCTTTATGGCTTTACTTTTAGTTTGGCTTTGTACGCATTTTGTGGCAATGGATTCTCAATTTTCTAAGTATATCTGGAAGCTGAGATAATTTACCATTTAGTGAAAGAGCAATGTTAGGTAAAAGGTTCATACTTTAGATGAGTTTTATCTGAGTTCAGCTTTTTCAAAATTAAAATAGCAGTTTTGTTACAAAAGTGATTTTAATTTCAAGTAAGTCCTGATGTTCTGGGCTGCTCCCCAGAATGATACCTTTCAAGTGCTTTGGTAGAGAAGCTGTAAAATGAGTAGAACTGTTGCATTAGGATCTGTGGGTGCATGTTGGTGGTGTGTCCTTTCTCTCTCAAATAGGGTTTGTGTCTACACTGAGTGTGCCTGAGGTCAAAATAATGCTCAGGGAATAAAGTGGGACCCAGAGCTGCCTTGGAGAACCAAGGTTTCAGTATTTACCTCATCCGAGTTAGTTATGTAGCTTGTACTGAGACATGATTGTTCATTAGCTGATAATACTATGAGAATATTATTTAGTACCAGTTTAGCAATAAATTTATTTAAATCCTTAATTCCCAGAGATGTGTGATTATGTTATCATCTTAGTTTTCATTCAGAAATTTGAGAATGTTTTCAGTCTTCCTAGTGCTGTGAAGAAATTTAGAACAGTCCTAGTCCACCAAACCAAAAAGTCAAATTAAAAGACAAATTAAAAGTATTTTCTTATTTTCTCTATCCTTACGGTCCTGGGTTTATTTTTTTGTTTCTTTGGTTGGGATTTTTAACATCTGGATGATGACTTTGGGGTCCTAGCAATGATTCCTTGTTCAGTGTTTGATGTTAGCCCCAGTAACACTCAGACATTTAGCAAATGTTAAGCTGCTATAAGTACTAAGCACAACTCCTGGATATCATGCCCACCCTCCCCAATGTATTGAAATATAACATCTGTTTTTTGCTAATTACTTATCTGTGTTCCTAACATAAAATTCTGTATCGGATGCTTGCTAATGTTGCACCTATGCTTTACCAAAAATGTTGATAGGCTATGAATGAGCTATAAGCCACATAACACTTCTATACCTGATATCATGTATTGCTGCCTTTATTGCTAGTTCTTGAGTAGTTTTGATGACACAGAGAGATGCAATGAACAGAGAATTCTTTGGAGCTGTATCAGAAAGCAAAGGCGAGCCAGAACATATTTTCCTAGCTTGATTTTATTTTTTTATGTTTGACTTTTGTGCTAAACATTGAGAACCAAGGTTAAAGGTACAAGAGAAAGGGCTGTTAATGTGAATTTTTACTGGGAATAACCCTTTGAAATATGACTCTTTGGAATATAACTCTTTAGAATAACTAACAGTATTGCTTTTTGATCTTTTATTACAAGATTAATTGCCTGAGTTTCTGTCTGTTTGACTGACAGCTCTGCTTTTTAGAGGTAGCTTCTGCAGTAAGGCTTATCTCTAGCATCCCATCCTAAAGGTTTTCACATGCAGTGGCATAAGTGAAAGGGAGGATGATCTAGGTTAGATATTTTAATGTCCCCAAAGTGTGAATGCAAGCTTAGGCGTGATTACAGGTCTCTTGTGGTATCAGTGTTTTCTTTTGCTCTTGGTGTCATGAGCTCCTTTGCAAGAAGAGTCCACACAGACAGTAACAGAGATGATAGCTGAAATAAAGGACAGTGGTGATGTAGGAGAAATTGATTTTAAACCTTCTGAGACGTCCTGCAAGACCAAGGATAAAGCTTGACTTAATAAAAATTAGCTTAAGTGCTCTGTACTGTAATATCAAGAAGTTTGAATGCTGTGCCTATATGTGCTTTACCATCTGTGCTTTGGTCAGTGGGAGAGATCCTGTTAAAACTTAGTGTGGCAAAGAGAGTCTGACCTGAGGAAAGGGATGTTTTGCCTGTTAATCAAGCCAAGAAAAAAGTCTATCTGAAGCATCTTTGAAGGCTGGAAAAACTGCATTGCCAGGATAAAAAAGCTGGGTTTTTTATTCATTTGGCAAGCAGAGAGACTAAATCTCTCAGGTCATTGCTAATTACCATCTTACATATAAGTAGTCTGAATCCTGTTTAGATCAGCCGGGATTAAAAGTGGACCTCTCTAAATAGGCTTAGTAGCTACACCTTTAAATGGGTTTGGTGAGTCTCGGCTCCTACCCCCATGACACTGATTGTGATGCATCGCTCCCTAGGGCTGTTTACAGTGCCCAATACACAGGACCGTGCCTTTTCTGGATCCTCTGCCAGGGACTCTTGTGTGGATTGCAGGCTGCAGGTTTCTAAAAGCTGGCAAAACTCAGTATCACATGGATGTTGAATCAAAGCAATTCTTAGAAAGTCTGATTATAGTGAGTCATTGAGACTGAATGTTTACATTAAAAAAAAAAAAAGTACATTTCTCATAATCTCGTGATTTTCGGCTTTTTCTTCTGGAAATACCATGAAGATACTTCATTTTCTGTAGTTCTGCATGTACTTTATATTCCACTGTTTTCCATATCTTTCCTGTTTCAAAAACAATGGTGAGGGAAATGAAAAATGTTGCCTATTTATTTACGTCATGTATTTAACCCTGATGGTTTGTGTTATTCCGGAAATTTTGTGATGAAACTGTGATAGAAGTGCAACATGAAGTGGCTGTGGCATAAAAGAGGACATTGATTCTGCTAATTAAATTTGTATTAGTAAATATGCTAACACAGGCTTAGATACTTTTTGAGAAAAGATCACAAATACTGTATGATTCATTTTCCATTTCTTTTGTGATTCAGAGATGCAATCTGAAAGTGGGCTGTTGAGACTATCCACGCTTACTCTGGAATAAAGCACTTATAGCCAGAGTGGGGTATTCTATACCTAAATGAATTTAGAAACAATAATGCACTTTATATTCAACAGAAGTAAGGGTTCTTGAATGACTGGGGTAGGTACAAGAAACCAGAGATGTAATCAACTGTACTTTATGGACTCATAAGAAAATGAAGAATAAAACCCCATGACTCATAAAAAAAAAGATATAAAGGTTGCTGGATGATTTAAGGCAAGATTAACAAATCACTACAATGCAATTTATGGCTTTAGATAATGGGAGGTCAAACATGTATTACCAGCTGACTTAAATTTGATTTGACTGAAAGATAAAACTCTGCTACATGAACTATATTAACTGAAAGCCTCTGCTTTACATTTCTCACTGATGGCACCCTGGGGAGGCAACTTTCTTGGCGTCTCACATCCAATTTAAGCACATCATTGATGAAAAGATGGCTAAATTGGTGCGTCGTTTTGTAATAAAATATCTCACAAATTGTTTATCTGATCAATGGAGAATGCAGTCTCAAGCTGTTCGGGGCTAATGTGCTCATTGCACTAAAATAGTAAGTTATTGACTGTCAGAGGGAGCTGGGAATTTCTAAACTCAGTTCAGATTTCCTGAATGTGAGCAACATATTGCATCAGAATAGTAGGTTGTGAGAGATTAACTCTGCTAGCTGAATTCTCACTGAAACCAAATAGATGTGAGCAGAGGGCACTAAGCACTTAGTGGGAAATGTTCAGCTTCTCATATGATCAGGCTGCAGAGGGCAGAAAGGGGTCTTATTCTTACCTCACTTATGCATATTTTACATCACTGCAATTCCATTGACTTTATTTGACAGTCCTGCAGCGTAAGAGGGAAAGATATGCCATATGTGCGTTATATATGAAATGCTATTTTCAGAGCCGTAGTGAGATGTTTTGGTGCCTGGGGTAGAATGGGACCACTCCTTTCAGATGGGAAGCATCTGGGGCCTCCTCAGGGCCAGAGTCACATGGAGAGTCCCTGGGGAAATGCCTTCTCTTCAGACATGGGCTGAGTGAGCCCTGAGGGGAACTGGGTGGATGTGGTGTAGAGGGAACAGGGAACCATCCTGTGAAGGAGCAAGGTAGGGAGATGAGGTAGAAACTCCTTTTCCTCTTTTCAGTTTGGCAGCTATTTTTGTTGGAGGTGATGCCCACTTTGCATCCTAAGGATGGGGAACCAGCACCCTGACTGTCCCCATGTTCAGCTAGACTCAGTCCTGGTCTCACAGGAATGCAGAATTGTATTATTTATGCACCCTTCTTCCTAGCTTTCAATTTGTCATGCCTTGCTGTTTCTTTTTTCACTGTCATTTTCCCACAAAATGAAGGGGTTAGGAATGATTAAGAATGGTTTTGTCAAGAAGCAAACCCCCAGGAGCTCTGTGTTTAGCAAGCAAGGCTCCTGTCTCTACGAGACTGGCCTCAGTCACTGTAGACATAGAAGAGAAATGATTGTGTGATATAAGTTAATTATTTATTTATTTTCCTAGAAATGTTCAGTCCACCATAGAAATGACTCGCAGACAGAAAGAAACACAAACCCAGATTGGTTGGTGGATATTTTTAGTGGAAGGAAAATACTCTTTTTCCAAGGTTGAGGGAGGAAAAGCTTCTTTCTTTGCAGCCCATGGACATAGGACCTTGCAAAACTGGGCATACATATTCCTTCTGTATAGGAATTGGTAAAAGAGTGGAAAAGAGGTGTAAAGTGCTTGTAATAGGAAATCACCTTCACTTGTGGGATATAGGATATTCCAAGGTGAGTGCTCCCTGGTCCCTTGTTGAAGCCGGTCTGCTGTGCACAATAGATTTCGGCACAGTTATGCCTCCAGGTGAGTGCAGCACTGCAGGCTGCTGGCTTGTGTGTTTGTCTGAGAGAGAGAAGCAATAGGTCCCATGCCCTTCCCCCCCATTAGCTACTATAATTAAGTAATAAGAATTATTACGATTACTTTATTCAACCAGAAATACTAGGTTCTATTCCATGTTGTAATTTAATTTTGTTTGACTGAAACTGCTAGTTTTGTTAAGGGAACACAAATCGTGCTTCCATGAGGAGGGAGGGTGCTCTTCTGCTTAAAGCAGCTATCAGTGATACAGAAAACTCAGTTTGGTCCCCACCAGTGATCTGCAGTGTTATAGAGGCCAGATGGCCCAACTGAAGTCCTTTTTTCTTTAAATAGTCCTAGGCCTCCTCAGTCCTTGAATAAGAGTTCTAGGAAATCACAGAAAGCAGAGGAACAAACTAAAGAGTATTGCTTTGTCACTTACATCAAAGACACTGAACAAATAGATTGATATAATTTTGACACCCTATTATGTCTTGTGGAAAGCTGGTGAGGAGAGAGCTGTTGCCTAAGTACTGACTCTAATTCTAAGCATGTTTTCCAAACAGTATTTTGGGGGAGAGTTTCTCACTAATCTTATCCTCTTCCCTACCCCCTCCCCACCCTCCATGAAGGTATTTATCTTCAGGGAAACATGAGTTTTCAGAACTCCTAAGGGCTTCTGACTGTGCCCTAACACTGATGATTTCTTTGAGATCACAGTTGTCAAGGCTAGTATGCAAACAAGAAATGTTAGAAAATGTTTTTGAGGAATTTGCTATATAGAAATACCTGACTTTAAAAAATATATATTAAATGAATGCCTTTTTCTCAAAATAAGAAACAACAGTAAACATATATCTCTTTCTTGATCTCATAGATTGTTAGTATGATGACTCTATTGGCATTTACTGTCAGCAGAGAAATGATATCGATAAAAAAAATACAATGGGCAAAATAGAACAAGGACAATGAAGGAAAATACTCCTGATGAACAAGCGCTTTGCTAGTTCTGCAATGTTTTCATCATCCTTGAAGTAATAATCCCGTATGGTTTCAAAAACTGTATACATTTGTAGATAATGGCAAAAGCAGAAACCTGAGTTTACCAGATTTTAGTTAAAAATACTTTCTTTGTGTCCTGGTGTGTTCCTGACATTTGCTCATTTTAGTTTTGTGCAAATAAGGATAGAGCTCTTTATGTGTTACACAAAATTATTCTCGTCTCGTATTAATCTTGTGATATGAGTTGTTCATGTGAAGTCACTTCTAAGAACTCTTGAGGATTCTTTACCAGAATTACAGGCTTTATTTAAAATATTATTTTTACATGCACAACCAAGAATACCAATTTACTACCTAAGTGATAGTAAATGATTAATTAATATTACTGCTACATTAAAATCAGTGTGTTAGTGATATCCTCCTAATCAGGGGAAGGAACATATCCTTAAGAAATAAAATACTCTTACATTTAATTAGATTATAGAAAACACATTCTTAAAAATACCTAGATCCAGAGCAGTACTTTCCTCATTCAGCAACCAGGTAGTTTTTGGTCTGACAGATGACATCTTCAGAATCTTTTCCTCACCCAATGATTTAAGCAAAGCTGAAAGCAACACTTGGGTAGATCAGGGGGACTGATCATTGTGTCACTGTCATCATTACAAGACATGGTAGTTCCCAAATGCCTCACCAGAAATACAGTTCTTTTGATGAAAATGCATTTGAGATCATGAATCTCTCGATTATCAGATCAAATCAAACCCTTATCTGAGCCCTTTCTTATCCTAGTTAGTATGCTTTTTCTATCCGTTAGCAAAGTAATCACCAGGCAGGTGTGGAGGTAGCAGGTGGGACAACAGTGACTCTCAAAATACAACTCTGTCCTTCCCAAATACATCTAACTACTTTTTCTAGTTACGAGGCAGAGTAAGCGATAACACAAATATTCAATCTCGTCACCAAAGGAAGCCATGAAAATGATCAAATATCTGGAGAAAATGCCTTATGAGAAAAAACTGAAGAAGAGAGGTATAGTCACTCTGGAGAAGAAAAGTCTCACAGGGGATCTTATCATGATCTTCCTGTCCTTTAAAGGTGGCTACAAAGAGGACGGAGGCTTTCTCTTCACAAGGAGTAATGTGGAGATGACAAAGGGCAACAGGTTCCAAGATAGGTTTCATCTTGACATGAGAAAGAAAATTTTCAGAGTGAGAACAATCAGTCACTTAATCAACTTCCCTAAGGGCTCGAGTCCCCACCACTGGAGAGTTTCAAGACACAACTGGGAATGTTTTTAGCAAATTTCATCTAGGGTCCTTTTTGTATAAGATGTTGAATGAGGTGATCCTTCAAAGGCCTTCCAGCCTGGCCTGTCATATGATTTTATCTCACCCAGTCAGAGTTTTTTGCTATGTTTGCTTTTATAGAGTTGTTGAGAGACATCTGGTACTCTACACACCTTCACAGTTTGGTGCCTTCCTAAGCCCATTCAATAAACATGCCTTTTCAGTAAATTTCCTTAGAGCTATCGACACACATCCCAATTTGGTGTCTCTTGGCCCAGCTCATGCTATCCTATGTGCTACATTAAGGAACTCTTCGACCCACATTTATTAGAAAGAAAACTGGTTTTGGATACAGCTTTTCTCTAGAATTTATTTCTAATAAGATGGGAAAGAATGTGTGTATTGTAAATACCAGTTTTGTGATAAGCTTTTGGATCTGAATTACAGGTAACCATGACTACATTGTTTGATTCTTTTTTTCCCTGGCAAATTTATTTTCTGAGTTGTGGACATATTTAATTTGTGAAATGCTTCGTATCTTACTGCATGTAGATTAGACTGAGTAGGAATTTGTAAAAGAAAAAAACAGTTCTTTCAAAAATCTCAGCATGTGTGCTGTTCTCATGAAAGTTAGTGGAAATATTGTCCCTTGTATTGAAATAACACTGACTAACTGGCACTGAACATCTATTTGTTTGTTTATGGGCAATCAAGTTGTATTGAAAAATTGTAAATAAAAAAATAACTGAATGAGTAGATAAGACTAGGCTGAACAGACTTCAAATTGAGATAACTGTCGGCCTTCATGATGTGGTAAACCATTAGAGGTGCAGTGTTATCTCATTACAACACATATTTTACTAAAGAATAGCGTGCTCTGAGGCCTGTATTATACTGCAATACATTCCTGCCTCAGGCCTGTTTTGAGGTGTAGGGTGAAAGGACAAGTAGCTTTAACACTTGAGAAGTAGATGCCTTTTACTGTAGCTGCATGTGCAACACGCAGCTGTATTCAGTGGTTTATTGCCTGTGTTAATTGTGAGCAGTAAGGCTGGAGAATGTGCATTCAATAAATGGCTTCCCCTGGTGTTCAAATATTTTCAGAAAGCAAGCAGAAACTCCAAAGAAAGAAATTCCAATTGCATTTGAGGACTCAAAAGTATATCGTTCTAAAGTTGTTGCTATAGTAGTAGTAGTATGGGATATCCAGCTAGAGCAGCAGCTTAAATGTTGCTACATTTCTTCTAGAGACAAGAGAGCTTAGCAAATACAGCTCCCCAATCTATTTCATCTCCACTAAGGATAAACGTGTGGCAAAGAAAGAGCCTCTCCTACGAATTACCCGTTTACCACAGCGGTCTGATCATTCTTTGCTTCGAGTGCAGTGTAAATCTGGAGTGGCCCAGTGAAATTATTGGAGTGGTGTCAGTATAAGCAAGTGCCATGGCAGAGCATCAGATCTGCATCATGAAACTCTCCCTCCATTGAAATCAAAGAGAATTAGAGACTGGTCTTGGTGCTGGAGGGATTTCAGCTGCAGATATATTACTAGAAATTGTAGTGGACTGCACTGATATATAGAAGTAACTTTCAAAGTCAGTGATCAAAGATTCAAGGGAAAAGAGACCTTATGTGCTCCATCAAGCAGAAAAAGAGAACAGAGTAATTTCTAAACTTTAAATGGGGTAAAGTAGGAGAATAATCATAATAATAATAAAGAAAGAGTGACTAATAGTGGTTCAGAGCAGTGAAATCTAGTAGAAAGGGAATGGGAAACTAAAGACTTTTTGTTAAGATATCTATGCTTTTATTACACTGATATGGAGTGTTCCAAAAGATGTTGCAAGAAGAAATTTGGTGTCCTGAGGAACTTCAGACCAACACTAAGAAGGTCTGGCTGAGGGCCTGACAAATATATTAGTGAGGGCAGATGCATGGGACAAATCATAATACTACATTTGCAATTGGTGTACTGGGCTTCCCTTAGGTCAGCTGTGTGTAGTTCTTGGCTGCTCTGACCACAGAGCGCTTACAGCAGTATGCTAAAAAAAGGATGGTCTACCAGAATATATATCTATCTAATAAATAATAATTTGCTAGGGGAAATTCTGCTTTGCATTTCCAGTAGCTGTCTTGCCCTTACATCTAAGGATGGTATTTTATCTCCATTTTCTATAAGGATGGTAATTTAATTTTTGAGGCAGATCCATGTTGCCCTTAATCTCTGCGTCAATCTCATTGTGATCTGACTTTAAATTTATTTTATGTGACTGAAAAGTTTTTTGCTATTTTTTCTCATTATTGTTGCAAGATCTTGCTCATTTTGCAATAATTTTATTTCTGTGGAAACTCCTTTTGACCTCTGAGATACATTTACCAATTCTCCTTTTCCCTTTCTTTACAGACTTTCAATACTGGACAAATAAGGAACACCAAAGAATAATGAAATCATCAAGACTGAGGTTCAGAAGGATCCCTCAGAAGGATCCTGGGAGGGATGTGAATGTCAGAGAACAGCACAACAAGCCATAAAAATCAGAGGTAAGTTTCTTTTGATATTCTTTCACTATGAGAAATTAGCTGTTATGAAAAGAAGAGGAAACCAACAGAGGGTGACTGGAAAAATTATTTATTTGAACCGAGGGAAAAGGGAATATGTCACACTTACTTCCCCTTTCAGTCTTTTTCAAAGCAAAATTCCAGTCAAGGTATCTTCAGTTCAAATTCTGAAAAATTAGGCTTATTTTCACAGGAAGCACAGAACAGGTAAGTTTGAAACGGACCACATTGGGTCATCTGGTCCAACCTCCCTATTCAAGCAGGGCCATCCTAGAGCAAATGGCACAGGATTGTGTCCAGATGGTTCTTGAGTATCTCCAGAGACTCTACAAACTCTCTGCGCAATCTGTTCCAGTTCACAGTCACCAGCACAGTAAAGAAGTTCTTCCTCATCTTCAAATGGAACTTCCTGCGCATCAGTTTCTGCCCATTGCCTCTTGTCCTATTTCTCAGCACCACCAAGAAGAGCCTGGCTCCATTCTGCGTCCTCTTCCTTCAGCTATTTCTACATTGATGAGGTCCTCTCTCATTCTACTCTTTCTGAAATTGTGAACAAGCCCAGCTCCCTCAGCCTTTCCCTGTAATAGACACACTCCAGTCCCCTAACCACATTTGTTGCCCTTCAGAACTGGACACAGCGCTCCAGATAGGGCCTCACCAGGACTGAGTAGAGGAGCAGGATCACCTTCCTCAACCTGATGGCACTGCTGTTCCTAAAGCCCTCCGGGATACCATTCTTGTCCCCCAGGGCACACTGTCAGCTTGTGGACAGCTTGTTGTTTACCAGAACCTCCAGGCCCTTCTCCACAGAGCTGCTTTCCAGCAGTCAGCCCCCTACCTGTACAGCTGCATGGGGTTTGTATTACAGGAAAAGAAAGAAATTGCCAAATTCAAAACTTTCCAATTAACAAAAAATTTTTCTCCCTAAGATTTTTGGCTTCATACAGTGCCTGTATTTTGAACTTTTCCCTCATTTGCAATGCCTCTTGTCACTGGTTCCAGACTATGCCTCTCTTCTAGCTGGGAGATGAAAATAGAAGATAAAGAGGGTGGTAAATGTGATGGCAAGATTTCTTTAAGTCACTGGTTTTCTCTCACAGACTATTTTCTGTTACTGTACCAAATAGCAGGAATCTAAGTTTTAAGACAGTTTTAAGGAGAAAAAAAGAAAAAAAAAAAAAAGAGAAAACTGAAATGATTGGTTTTTGTCAATCCTTGAGAAAAATGTGGTAATTGAAAAAGAAAAACCTAACAGACTGAACAGTGCTCATACTTGATGGCCTTATTTTTGTGGCAGAGTCTCTTATATTGACTTAACGATATCTGCTGGAATTGAAACAACAGTGTCTACACAAGGGACTTACCCCGTCTAATTGCATCAATTGAAAGTGATTCAATTTTTTTGGCAGAGACAAGCATAGGGAGATGGAAAAAATAAATGGCTATTTTTTAATAGTGAAATAAAGGAGAGAAAGCAAAGCAAACAACTTATGGCCCTGAAATGGCATATTTTTATATCTAGGAAACCATGACCAAAAGATGCTAATTTGTTTCAACTCACTCACTGTGAGGGCTCCCTTTGATCCTCCTGCCTTTCTTAGAGTGCGATGCTCTCACATTTTAATGCAGTATCATTTGACATTGAGATGTAGGGAAAATTGTCCAGTAAACAGCTTTCTTGTACTGATTTGGAGCTAGTGGGAAAGATTATAGCATGAGCTGGTGCCTGCCACAAGAGAAATGGATTATTACTCTGGGAACACTTACATCAAGGAGGGCCCTTTTACAGCTGAAAGAGGCAACCTTTTACAAAGAGCTGTGTTCTGTGAACTCCTTGTCAGCTTGCTGAAAGTGCTAACTCACAGCATACAGGTCAGTCCTTCCCAGAAACATGGGAAAAAAGCTTTAGCATGCTATTTGTGACTTCTTCTCCTTGAGTGTAAAGATGTTTTCTACGAAATGACACCCCATCAAAGAAAAAAAAGTAAAAATCAGATTTAATGAGACAGAGGGTTTAGGGAGGAAGGAAAAAAGGGGTGTTTTAAAAGACATCAATGCTACGCTCATAGCAGCATAAGCTTTCAACAAACCAGCCTGTATGATTCAGATAAAATGGGAGTGGTGGTATTTTCCAGACAAATTCCAGTTCTATTAAAACTCAGAGCTGGATAACGAGGTCTCCCTGAATTTCCCCACCCCTGAAATACTGCTTTACTTCCTATCAGTTTCAGTGTTATGATAAAATTAAAAGCCTCACAAGGGAACATTTTTAATTTTGTTTCTGAAAGTCTTTTTTTTTTTTTTTTTTAAGTCAAAGAGAACTATAGAATAAATTATTACAAGGACATTAAAAGGATTTCATTTCCTTGAGCATACATATGCATTCTGCTGCAGCATGTCCTCTCCCTCCCAGTGTAGCCATTGATCCACAGCTTTTATAATGAACTCTAATAACAACTCTATTACTGTGAGGCTCCCGATTGGCTCAGGCACCCACAAAATTAGCTACAAAGAAGCCAGCTTGTCAATATTAATTCCGCCACAGAGATTACTTGTTATGGTAGAACAAAGGTGTTTTGGCTCGAGCTGAACAACTTAACTCCTTGTCTCATAAAATTTAAGCTGCTATTGATCTCCTTCTTCTATTGTGCTGAAGGATTAAAAAAAACCAGGGGTGCGCGCGCGCAGACACACACACACAGACGCTGGCGTGCTGAATCACTCCGATGCATTCTCCTAACCCACCAGCCGCCCCCTTGCTTCCTTCCCGTCTTCCCTTCCCCTTCCATTCCCTCCCTGTCTGCTAAGAATCATTCAGTAACACGAAGCAAATTAAATCAATGAATTCATCCTAGCAGATGGGTGCTTTAACAGTCAGTTAGCCTTTAGATAATTGAGGCGTTGACTCCGGAATCATAAAATGGATGGCTCGTTTGTACATTTTACTGAAATAGATCACCGAGGTTAAATAAATGAAATCCCATTTGTCAGGCAGTAATAAATGGCCTCCCCTTCTGCAAACAGCTCTGTTTGGCCTAATAAATACAGGGATGTTACAGTGCTCCTCCCTTGATAGGGTTATGGCTTAATGAAATGGTCTTTCCTCTGCTTGTTTTTGCCTCCTCCTGCACCGTGTGATAAGTAGCGAACCAACGAAGCTTGTAATTACAATCTTACAGAAACCGGGCCGATCTGTATATAAATCTCACCATCCAATTACAAGATGTAATAATTTTGCAGTCAAGCTGGTAATGAGGTCTAATACTCATGCATGTGATAATCCCCCNTATCAGATGTTAGCTTTGTAATTATACTGGCAGAAAATCATTATTTCATGTTCAGCAGAAAAATGAGGTTGGTGGGAAGTTAATTTTCTCTATGCTCTGTGAAGCATAGACAAAATTTTAATGATTTAATCATTATGGTTATCCCTTTTGCAATTGACCCGCGTTACTTCTGTAGAAACATTGGCACATTTAAAAGTCCCTGTTACCCGATAAAGCTTGCCAGGTATGCAGCTTTTAATGTAAGAATAACCGTATACAATTAAACTATTAACCTGCTTGATAGGGGAAAAATCCATAGTTTTTATGTTTTCATTATTTACACACAGGATCCAAAGGAATGTTTATGTCCAGTCTGCACTGCGATAAAAAAGACTCTTAAATAAAGAAAAAAGAAAAATGCTATAATTAGGATGTAAGCTCTCAGAACAAAACAGCAGGTTCACAGTGGTATTTTAGCAGCTCAGTAATCTTTTGTTCCTTTTCAGTGTAGGAGACATTCATGAGACCTTATACTTCTACACAAAGAGCTTGTCATGCATAATCAGCATTTTCACAAGAACTAGTTTAAAGGAATCGCTTGTGATACACATTTTTAATTGTTCTTTTCTGCTCTCAAAATTTTCTTGTTATTTCTGTTTGTCCAGCCTGCCGGGAGAAGGACACAGAATAATACAGAAGTCACAACACTAAGATGGGAGAGTGAGGAAAAAAACCAGCAGTGCAAAATCAAAAGTATAGGGAAGTAGGTAGGCAGGGCAAAATACCAGAATGTATTGCAAATTGCAGCTAGGATATTTTAAGGATAAATTATTTTTAAAAATTCAAGGTAATGAAAAGGTCATCAAATTCTCTTTTGGTAGTAAAAGTGGGAAGGTCTGCATCCAAATAGTACTTAAACACCCTAATGTCACTTAGATTTGTGTGCTTAATTCTTCTATTTCTAACTTTGATTCTGTGCCCATTATGTTCATTTATTGACTTACTTTACATATATGTGGATATATACAAACAGATATATATATGTGTGGATATATATATGTGTGTGTGTGTGTGTATTTAAATATTTATGTGTATGCATGCTCCATTTCTCTGAAATGTACATTATAAAAAAGTTAACTGAATTTTATCTTCTGGAAATATTTCATGTTTTCTTTAGAACAAGCAGTAGGATTAGGACCTGTGCAGTACTTCAGTTGATGACTTTCATGTTGGCTTGATCTGGTACATTGGAAGGCTTCCACAGCAGAACCCAATTAATATATGAAGTATGTAAAAGATAATCTCATATTTGATTCCTGTTAGACTTGGAAGATAGGCACAGCTGCTGTCTCAAGACAAAAGCAGTTAGGGATACTGTCCAGAGAATGATCTGCAGGTAGGCCCTTCTTCTGAGCCCTTGGGATGTGGCTCATTCCACCTCACTTCAGATTTGGCCTTCCAGACCTGGAGGAGTCATCTGGAATCCCTTTACAGCCAGTGAACACGTCACAGATGCCCTTCTCTCACCCAGCTGGGGCATCTACCTTTTGAGAAGGTGATCCGAATCCCAGAAATGCCTTTTCATCCACTGGCTATAAAAAAATAACAATTGTATAGTTCAGATGTTGATAACTACTTGGTAGGCCTCAAAGATTAGTTGAAATAAATTCTACCCTTACCTTCTTTGTGGATCCAACCCAAAGTAGCTCTGAAGAAGGCCTGGGATCTATTATGTATTATGTATTAAATTCCTAATCTAGTGATATAAAAAAGGCAACTTGACAGACACGAATCCTGATCTAATTATGGTTCTCAGCCTTAAAAAAGGATTATTTTTTAATGAGTCCTGTAGCTCAAAGCACATATATATTTAGACAATTTATCAAACGTCTTAAGAGGAAAATCCTGACATTAGTTATGGTGATTCTACTGGTACTCCATGTGTTTTATTCCTGCAGAAGAAGAAGGATGGTGATGAGGAATGCACATGACCTAAAATTAATTAGGTTATTAAGAAGCAGTGAAAACTAAGAGACTTGAAGAGGAACATAATATGGTAGCCAAATGGACAGTCCTTTGCTGACAAACCTATTATGTCTAACACGTGTTGGATGGAGTAATTTGAAATACTTAATGCCTTACTAGATACAAAATAAATTGTTCTGAGCTGGTAGAAGGATGAGGGTATTAATATAAACAGTTGAGTCCAAAGTAATAAAAAATGCAAAGAAACTCAGAATAATATGGAAAATAAAAAATGAAATGCCATTTAAGGCACAGACACTTCTTTTTCTAGAATAATGCAGTCCTTTTGTCCATGTCAGTCAGGGCTGGCATCTTTTACAGATTTTATCATGGGTTAGACATGTATGTGTGGGGGGGTTGGATTTAGATTTATCCTTGAAGTCCTAGTTTTGGGTAACATTCCTACATATCCTTTAAATAAGAAGACAGAATTCTATAAATTTGTTCCATAAACTTTAGCTTGGTGTCCCTGGGAAAGTGCATAAAGCGTAAAATGGAGTGTGCAAAATTGATACAATTGGCTCTTCTTTCTGAAATGTATTTTTACTCTTGCATATATACTTTTGCAAAACACTGTGAGACGTGGAGAGGAACCTGTTTTTCTGAACTCATGTCATGAAAAGACCTTAACTCTTTATTTAGCCAACTAGACTTTTTTCTCACTGAGGCAGAACTAGGATTAAAAGCCAAGTGAGTTTTACTGCTGACTAGAGCATAACTGGATGAGACTGTATTTCTGTACCAAAAATTAGGCTAAAGACTGCAGGCAGATGCTAGGAACTTTTTGGTTAAGACATTGGATTTAAATCAAATAAAATACTTTAGGTGTTTTGTGAGTATAGCCATCTTCTAGATAGGTGGATGATAATGATACTTCCCTCATTTTCCACACAAAGTATTAAAAACATGAGCTTGCCTTAAGAAAATGAAGTAAATATTTGCTACTCAGCATGTTGTAAGAAGCAAAATGCTAATGCAGCTTCTCACCCAACTTCAAAAAAATGTTTCTATCTCAATCTCTCTGAAAATAACAGAGCAGTTGTGCAGTTAATGGCTGTGTTTAAAAAGATGCACATTTGTCCCTTTTGACAGAGGCTGCAGTAATGGTTGTTCTGTGGTTCAACTATTGGATCTCTTTGAGCTTTCTGATGCTTCTTCTGGTGCATCATGGCATAGAGAGATGTGTCTGGGAGAATCCCAGTTCCTCAGGTTGCACGTGCCAGGAGGTAGGTGAACTGTATATAAATTGGGGAGCTAGTTTTTTAATCTAGAGGTACTTCATTGAGAGAGAGCAAACCTAGACAAACAATGGGCCGTGACTGAGTCCTAGGTTATAAGTAAATAATCAGGTAGAGAGGTTGTCCCCTTCTTAGTCACTCTTAGCAGAGTTTCTGCCTGCATTCCCTAACACTGACTCATACTTCCCCTATTTGACACTTCTGGCATTTACCTTGATCTCTATAATACTCAGAATGTCATCTATTTGGGATCCTTGAGCCAAAGAGCTTCTCTTACTTCTGGTCATGTTCATCTCTTATTTCAATATGGAATTTACATTCAAAGTAGTGGAGAGCAAGTCAATAAGACTGCACACCCACCTTGCAGCAGGAGCAGTGTCTGTGGCTTCTCTGGGGTCTTTGTCTTGAATATCCACCTTGGCTGTGTTTTAGGACTGTCCTGTTCTGGGACCTAACTCAAGCTAAGTTTCCATGGAAGTGGAAACTTGGCATACAAAATTCTGGAAACTCTCTGTGGAGCAGCCTTTGATTTTTGTATGGGTTTACAGGAGATCAGCATAATTCTATTTGAGCATAGTTAGGATTATGTATTCCACTGAACAAATCCAATCCTTAAAAGAATTTCCGGGTTCAGCCATGGTGTTGCCAAGCAATATTTGACAGCTGAACCCATTAAAAATGAAAATAAAACATCTAATGTCCTTTTGTGATTTGAGTTGTCACCGAAGCTCATATGAAGGAGTTAATTTATTAAAAGGCACTGGCTCTTAGTTGCTAGGTAACATTGACCTTTTCCTAAAGGCTGTACTGCTCCAAGGAGGGCATTTGGTAGAGGTAACGATTCTGTGTGGGGTTTACTCAATGAGTTGGTGGTAACCTATCCTGCAGGGAAATTGAGAGGATGTAGTGTTGGAACAAGCTGTCATCTTCCACCTGTCCTCATCCATTCACATTTCTCTGTCCTTAGAAAACAAAACAAATCAAACAAACAAACCCAACCAATCAACCAACAAACAGAGGAAAACCACAGTTTCTTTAATTTGCTGTGAAACTAGGCAAGAACTGTCTGACCTCCCCTGCAGACTGGGCACTAGAAATGTAAGTGATTATTTTGTGCCTGCGACTAAAAGAAGTTCCAAAGTAAGAGTTATGAAGCCTACTCCTCTGAGTAGTTAAAAAAAGAAAAAGAAATGTGCCCATTTTCAAGGTGTTTATTGAAATGTCTTTTATTTAAAATGAGTAAGAAGTTAATAAGTGAATTTTTAAGTAAGGTTTATTTTCGTTTCAGATTATATGTCAGCATTTTATCTTCTGTATTAGGATCACGGCTTAGAGTTATTTCTTTACTTCTTATGTGTTTTGTTGTATTTTTAAAGAGACAAGGGAAAAAAAAAGATTGAAAACCCACATGCACACCCAAATTATTTGTAAGTTGATGAGACCAACCTAATGACAAGAGTGTTATTTAGTTCTGTGACTAAAAAAATTACAACTGTATTTTTTTTTTTAATAAACAATTTTACCTAGAAATAGGTGCATAGACTTTATCCTTATGGGCCAGGGTAACTTACATGACAACTTGTTAAATCGATTTTATGCTTCTTTTAGATCTGCTATTCAATTTTTTAAAGTGCAGATACCATGGCAACCCCCTCTCTCATATGGAACGTATGCTGCTTTAGAGATAAAGAGCAAGTACATGCAAAGATGGAACAGGATGACATGTAAACTTTTTTTTTTTAAATATTCACACTTTGGATGAAAAAATATGCTCCACAGACACATTTTCTCTCAGCTGCAGTATATTTTATGAAAGAGTCACATTTTGTACAATGCAATTAATCAGGTTTTAGATCTTTTCATGAATAATAAAGAAGGAAATTGCACCCTATGCTTTTCTGATGTGTATGTTCGTGTGTGTATATGTATGCATATATATAGCCAAAGAATTATTCATATCTCTACATTTTTTGTAGTGTATAATAACGTCTTAAAGACTGACACTAACATCTTTATTTTTACTGATTTTCTTACCATTTCTTAATGGTAAGAATGTAGCACAGTCTTTTTGGATTTGTTTTGATTTTATGAAGGAGCTGCAAGGCTGCTACAACTAATTATTTTCTAAAAGAAGAGACAAAACACAGCTGAAGTATCAGTTTCGAGAGAAAGCAGGAGGACCTATGTGTACTTGGCTGTCTCAGCAGTTATTTACATTGTCTGGATCAAAATTTTCAAAAGCATAATAGTATATTGGATTTCTCAATTAGCTTTCTAAATAATTGACTTTAGGGCAGTCTGCTGCGGCACTGCATTTTTGAAAATCTGGTCTCTTACTTGAGTTGCTTTAGCAAGAGCTGGATTATGTTGCGAGATATTGTTTATATCCAAAACAAGACAATTGATCGAGGAAACTGCCATTTCTTATCATCAACACCCTATTTCTTCCTGTATTCCACACCTTGGTTAGAGACAGGATATACTTGAAATTTCAGCTTCTTGCTTGTCGTTTTATTTTGTATTCAAGCCTGGTTTTGTGATTGAAGACAGACCTGAAATATTAGTAATGTTTCTACTGATACAAGCTGAGCACTTATTTCAGGTTCCTGAATGAGTTAAAGAAAGGGAAAAAAAAAGCACAGTATTTAATGTGAAACCTATGTTGTTCTGAACCTCAGTTTTGCCGTTCTCACCCATAAATCCCAACAAATTACTCTCTTATGTGATCTTGTTGTTGATCATACAAATAACTTCCACATGCTTAGAGCAATGGAGGAAGGAAGGCTGTAGGGTCTATCTTCCAGCTTAAACATCATTAGTAGTGGGATTTGAGTGTCTTTTAGTAAGAAGTTATTTAAATCAAGCAAACAGCCATGCATCATCTCTCTCATGTTTTGCTACATTTCAGACACATGCAGTACTGTTTGGCTGTCTGTTTTGTCGTCACTTTTTTCACTTCTTGGCATTAAGTTTTGCCAGCTTACATTTTGTTTTGCAAGCTTTAATAGGTTTGAAAGTTTAGTTTGATTTTGATAAGATTGCACAAGTCCCTAACTGGTTTATCAAATGTGCTTGTGGCTGCAAATCTCACAAGGAAAGACTCTCACAAGGTACTGTCTACAAATAATAAAAGGAAATGACTGCAAACAATAAATGGAAGTTATAGGCTTTTTTTTTTTCACACCTTTCTGCTGGCGGTCTGAACCAACTCCCATTTAAACAGGTAATCCCACTGATGGTATTAGGATGTTTGCCAGACCTCCAGACATCAGAGGAATTCACAGTGGGAACTCCAAAAATCATGAAAATTGTTACTAAAAAACTAATTCTGAATCTTTGAATTATAAATAAATCTCTGTTCATGTTGAGGTGGATTGGATGCTGGAGCTCATGTTCACAATGGTTTTCCTTTGTTGACATCAATTTGCCTGTACCAACCATTTATGCTTTAACAGGAAAGTAATGTGATGGTGAGAAAAAGCATGGCATATTGGGATGTTCCTCTGAGTGCTATTCCCTGAGGCAGCTGCTGGAGAGTATTGAAGGGAGGCTAAATCAACATTGCCTACTTTTTTTCCCCCCCCCCCCCCGCAGAGACCAAATGTGTAACCTCTGTGATGCAAATTATATTTAACCAGCTCTGGGGACAGAATATGGATCGATGCTTTGGTGAGTCTGGATCTCTCTATGTGGTCACAGAACAGTTTGTCTCTATGTTAGAAGGCCAACTGTGATACACATTTGTATATAAATAAAGCAGCGAGTTTGTTTTAAAATTATTAATGACAGATCTGAATTAATTTCTTCTATATTTCAGTTTTGTTTGTACAAAATGAGTACTTTCATAGTGAGTAGCAGTGTTGAAAACCAAGATAGCTGTAAAGAGTATTACCCAACACGATCTAATCAATGCAAATTAAAGAGTTAACTTCAGTCAAAATACATTCATTACAATATACTGCAAACAAACACATTTATTAATGTAGGTAGTGCATCTCGTACCTTCCTAGCTCGAGGTTCATCACTGACTAAGGATATTAATAAGTACATTTTACAAATGCTTTCACATAACGATACCTTCAGGACAATAAATGATGTACAAAAAAAATGAAGGTCTCTAAGGTCTTTTTGCTAGGTATCAGCAATTATTATGAAGTGAATTTTGTAACTCAGTTATTAGGAGTGCTAAATAGACTGCAAATGGTATGGGAAATGTATTTTTTATTTATACATTGTAGTGAATTTTCAGGAAATAACAGTAAATTAAGATATATAGAGAGATTGCAGATGGATTTGAGATATATATAGAGATTGTAGTTGGATTTTTATTTTACTTTTATAAAATCTTCTTTTCCTGGCTTAAATTTTCATGTGTGGAAAATAGTCTTGTTACAATCATTGCCCATATTAAAAAGTGGATTATAAAAAGTTCCCAAAATTAAATTTTTCACTAATATCTTTAGTATCCATTTCCATGACAAAATATTATTAATTGTAATTGTAAATAGTTTTTTATTTGTATTCAAAAAATCTATTTATCCCTTAAATGCTTTCTGAAATTACATCTTTGTTTCCTTCTCATACAGATAGCAAATTAAATAAGCTCCCAGCTTCAGACTTGAGGCAAACAATTAAAAACATAGATTTAAAGTAGAAAATAGTTCTGGAAATTGCCTAATGGGCTTGGCTTATTTTCATCTTGACACTACTACTAAACCTCATCTGATTGTACTTTATTTTAAGGAAAGATGCAGAAGTAAAAACCCCAAAACCAAACCAAAACCAGAAAACTCACTACCACCTCTACCACCACCAAAAATGCTGTTGAGGAAGTTTTGTGTGAAGATATGCACATGGTATACATAAAATAGTGCAATTTTTTCTTTATTTGGCTGAGGCTTTTTTGGGGGGAGGCAGTGAGGGGGCAGGGACGTGTAGGGGGCAACTACAAAAAACAAAGGAACAGCGCTCAGCATAAAAGGCAGACTTTCTCTTAAAAGAAAGCAACTTTTGTAACAACTTGTGAAATGGAAGGTTGTTTTAACTATTTTTTAAATGTAAAATGATTTAGTGAAAATAGAACATATTAATAACAATAATTTAATATCCAACACATTGTATTTTTACAGCAAGAGCCCCCCCCCCCCCCAGTAGTTTAAAATATTTCTTCTTTCAAGATTAGCATTATTTTTAAATAAAAATTTTAACGTGTCTGATTTAGGACCTAAGCCTGAAAAACCTTCCAAAAATTGTAGATGTTCCCATTAACTGTTATTTAAATGTTGTCAATCAAATCTGTTTGCATCTGCTACTGATGCCATGTGAAATTTATTTGTTTAAACTTTCAGTCACACATGGAAAGTTTTGCAGATGGTGTCTCTTCTCATCTGTTTTTTCCAATTTTCCCCCTAAACTCCAGTTCTTAGTCTCTCGACCCCCCAATTTGATTCCTTCTTCTTAAAAAAATAGATCTAATCAGTAGCATGTTAAACAAGAGGGGATCTTTTATGTATTCTGTGTTAGGACAAGGAAAGCATCGCTGTAGATCACTAGAATAAACAACTCAGACTGATTCAATTACAATGCCTGGGCCAGGCTTTTATCTGCTGGTGACATCATTTCAATCAAAATGTAAAATAATACAATCCAATAGATGCAAGAGGGAGAGATAGGACACAGACTGCTGCACTTAGTCATTTAATAAAAAAAAGTGGAAGAAAGCTCTTTCTGACAGGCTGCTAGGACTTCCATTTCCAAAACTCTATTACCTTGTATAATAGTATTCAAAAGAATTGAATGCAGGAAATTGTCTATTACTTTTTATTAGTAGAAGCTGTTATGTAGGATACAGCCTACTGCACTGTTTTTTCTTTGTTCCTTTAATTAACAAGAGCATGAAATCCTTCTATTGGCAAGCACTTGTTCCAAAGCTTCTGTTGCCTTCTGTTTTTACTGAAAAGGTAGGTTTTTGTTCTTTTCTATTCTCTGAATGTCTTCTTGTTTTTTTATACTAAAAAAGTAATTTTTTTCAAGTCACTGTAATCTAAAGTCTATCAGTTACCTTAATGGGCTCAGCAGAGGGTAGAATGCAGATACATTTCCATAGTCACAGAACATTTTTATAAGAAAGTTTCACATTTCAGGAGAGAGAGAAATTCAGATTGCAACCATGTGGAGTCTAGTGCCAGTCTTCTGACCATTTCACTTGCCAGCTGAAATTTGCTATTGTTGCTTAATTTATTATGACAGAAAAAGAGATAAATTGATACATACCGATTTGATAGATGCACGGTGCAAAGGAACATATTTTTTCTTCTCAATCCTTTAAGATTGTCTATGACAGCATAGGATAGGGCTTTGTAAATATCATCAATCTGGCCATCCTACAGAGTTCTCTCAAATTTTACTGGGAGTAAAACTAGTTGTCCTGATTCCAGTGAGGTGTAGTTTCACTTACTTCTACACTCATATCTATAATATACCAGAAAGAAGATATGCAGAGTAGAACTCTCACTTGTTGGAGAGAACATATTTCATTGATTTTAGTGGTTATTTAAATACATGATTGAGGTTCACTGCAATTAGGTTCATGAAGGTCTGAACTATTTACTACTATTTAATTGTAACTTCTATAGCTAAATTGTGACATTGGGTACTGAACAGGATCTTGCCAAGGGCAAACAATGACTACTACAGCTGTCACTGGAACACTCTTCCTACCATGCTTACTGTTTTAAAGTGCATTATGAAGAAGTAGATTGAGTCAAATGGCTAAATACAGGTGTTGTGGAAGGAGATGTAACTGGATGAATGAATTTATTGAATGAATGAAGTAAATTTTCTTTACTAATGCAGTTATTTCTTCTTATTATTTTGCATTTACCAGTAGTAAATAGACCTGAAGAGAGCTGAGGTCTTTGGTGGCCTTGAAAGATGTTGACTTTATATCTTTTCTTGCTAAGAAAGAGATTTCTGTCATTCTAGATAGCATTATTATTCCAAGCATGTGGTAAGCTTTTTCTGATCATTTATGAAAAGGATACATATGAGGATGAAGTAGTAGATGAAGATGAAGACTACTATGTTGGGAACAAACTAGCAACAATTATAATCACTGAATGATTTTAATCCTCCCTTTCACAACCATCACGTGTATTTTATACTTTTTCATATTTTTATTTGATATTCTGTGTCTTTTTTACAGCATCTGCAATGCTTATCATCATTCTCCTGCTGCTTCAGTGGGCTTAAACCATAGCAGGCTGCAGTTACGGTCAGGATCAGACAACCCATGTTGGACATACAGCACCTGAATGAACACAGACCTAAGGTCATAGCAAGGGTAGTTTAAAACATATAAATTAGTTAGCTAACTCCCTATCTAGCTAGGCAGTAAAGAGATAAGAACTCAAAGAGTACAGAATGCTTAAAGCTGGTTGTTGGCCTGTGTGGGACAATAGTACATGGAGTATTACTGCTCCTGTAATATGGGTACCTGAGCTGAGACTGCATAAGGTGAACCTGCATATTGAGTTACTCAGCTCATCTTTTATTTTCTGATACTGCCCTCACCTTTTCAGGTAATATGAAAGGTGAACCAGTCCTAAGCCTAATCAATATTCCAGGGGTAAAGGGTCTTTTCCAGAAAAGTGAGAGCTATGGATTTCGACTCCTGCAGGAGTATCTAACACTTTGGTCCCTTAGCTTTTGGCTGAGTGAATTTTCTGGTACTCTGTTTCTGCAAAAGAGAGATATCTTACCATGTGCGTGACTGAGCACTGGGCTAGACTGAATTCATCATTGTCCAGGTGTCTTGAGGGAAGGTCTATATGCGCGTGATGGAGTGGAGACAGCTACATGTGTCTTCAACCACCTCCCATCCCAGATTCAGATATGTGTTAGGGTTACCTTAGAAAACGATAATGCATTTGCATGACTATCTCAGTGCTTAGGAAACACTGTCATCCAAAATGGAGATATGAGTTGACTCTAGGCACCCCTGGACATCGTGCTGGAGAACAGACGTTTGTCAGAGATTCATTGAGTCTTCATCTCAGTTCAGGTGGAACTCATACGATCTGCATCTTACAGCACAATTTAAACCTAAAAAATGTATGTATGTCAGTTCCCTGAGTTGGAGCTGGACCTTTTCCAACAATTTATCTGACATGTTCAACCACAAATTGCTTTTCTGACCTTATGTAGGCATGAAAACTCCCTCTATCCTGACCAAAGTCCTCACTTAAACATATGTAGTTGAGACCCTTTAAAGTCATCTTTCTTCATAGGAAATAAGCCAGGAAGATAAAAAATGGCAGAATTTAACAAATGAAATCCAGAACTAGCCTACTGTAAAATGTTTTTGTGTGTGCTGTGGTTACAGCCCCTCTCTGGATGAAAATAGAATGTCTCATGTGCCTTTAGAGTTGAGCCATATAGGCTTTTTGAAAACATGTCTTTAGTGGGTATCCCTTAATGTTACGCTTATAATAGAAAAATTGTTTTACTAGAATTTCCAAAGAGCCCTAATACATTAGGAACGTGAATTTAAAAACAATGAATAAGGCAGTACTTGTCGGTCCTGATTCTCCAGACAGTCTAGTTGGAACCAAGGAATATAAAGGTTATATTTTCTGCTGGGTGCTCCTCTCAGTTCTCCTGCTGTGCTACTGTGTTTCCAGTTTGCACATCTTTGCCCAACTCTAATGAATTTTAGTCCCATTTTCCAGCCCCATTTGACCTATCTCTTCCTCCCTGGAGTCAACTCTTGATTTACTGCTTTTAGCCTGATGTTTTTGTTCTCCTGCAATTTCTTGACTCCCCAAGCTCTGTTCTGTTTTAATTACAGGGATATTCTCTCCTGAAATCTGAAGGTTATGGAGTCTTGTCCTAGCTTCTGATTGTTTCAAGATCTACGCAGAAATTACATCTTTCTTTTTTTTTTTTTTGTTTAATAGACATTACTTTTCCATATCTAGCTGTCAGTATGTTTTAAAAATACTTGAAGCAATTAATATAACTTAAAAAACTAAACATGTTGTAAAAATGTTATTTTTACCTGAGAAAACTTAGTTTTGTATTCTAGCTCTCAATAGGTCTAAATAGTTCTGTAGTTGTAATTAAATGCATCTGATGAAACAAACGATACAGAAATTTGGATAATTAACTGTTATCTTTGTATCTTTGTACCTTTTTAAATGCTTTTTCTATTATAACATAATAATATTGTTCCAAGAATATAGTAAAATAATAAAATAATAAATAAATAATTTAAAAAATAATAAATAATAAATAATAAATTATAAATAAAATCTTACCAAAATAGCAAACTCCTAACTGTTATAAAGGCAAGGCGAGCAACATATCTACTCACCTTATTGCTTGTTTAGATGTCTTGGTATTCCTGTATTTTTCAGTACAGGATGATTTACTGTTTTTTGGGTGTAATACTATCTACAAAACGTATTGGTCTTTTCTTAAAATTTGACTTTTGGAAATGGTTTTGCAAAGTGTTAATCTTATATAAGCAGGGAGCAGGCAAAAGCAGGATCTGGGCATTTTTTTGCACCTTAACTCAGTGCATTATTCTTCATGTCAATTAAGACAGTTTATACTATGTTATGTTTTTCGAGGTTATAAGGCTTCAAATGTTGGCTCCCTATTTCACTATTAAGTTAACCTAAGTCATTCTTCATTGCACAATGCAGGTTTGGTGAGCAGGCTGTGTGGTCAGAAAGATTTATCAGAGAAAGCTTATACAGAAATGTACTTTATTTTGTGACATGCTGTTATCTTGTGACATGCTGCTAGTGCTGTATAAAGTGCACCTGTACCTCCAGGTACAGGTCTGCTGTTTAATGTGCGTACTGCAATTGATGAGGTTTACATAAAACTTCGTGCTGTCCAAACATGAATGGACCTAAAGAAGGACTTAGAATTAATTTGAGCCTGTGGATCGAAATCTGAGACTGTAAACTGCGGCTCATCTGCTGAATGTTGGCTCCCAGGCATCTTGGCTCCTTTTACTCAATCAGAATTGTCCCAGGCTTGATCAATAAGAACAGTTTAGACCATCTGAAAGCAAGAAAGTAGATCTTCTATCAAATTCTGAATCCTTTAAAAATCTGACTCCAGGAAGTGTTTGGAGATGGTACTGGATGGTGACTGCCGGGATGAGACTCTTCTGAAAACACAGGGAAAGCCAATAACTTTATTGGCATTTGGCTGGAGAAGTTCATAGTTAGCAAAGCAGTTTCTGAACATGCTCAGGTCATTAGAAGGTGGGATTGGAAGCCCTTCACTGCTGATGGGGCTATCTCCAGAAACAGGCAACGCAAGGAGTTGTCTGGAGCAGTCACATGACTGTACCTGGGTTGGTTGCTGTTGCTGCTGCTACAGAAAGGGTGAGTGTGTATGGGGCAGGCTCTGCTTCTGGTTGGGATTCACACCCAGTCAGTGCTGCAATGTCTCATGTCAGTGCAGACAGGAGAGGATCTGTGAGCTCTCCATTGTCCTACTCAGTCTGGTGCCACTCCTCCTCCCTGCATCCTTACCCATGGCAAGGGTGTCTCACTCTCATGGTAGTGTTCAGAAGGCAAAATTCAATTTTCCTGACATTACTGAGAAATCTGAGCCAGCTCTGGCTGCCTGAAAGACTTCACATCTTCTGCAATTCTGCCTGCAGACAGGCTGAGCTGGAATAACTTTTCTCCCTTCCTATTAAAGCTGCACTGCTGTGTGTAGAGTAGTTTGAGAGAGAGAAATTTTACAGCCTAGTGGTTACAGTATTCACCTGGGAGGGGAAGATGGGGGATCCGTTTGTTGTGCAAAGATCTGTCTATTAAGTGGCCGAAGGAAACAAAAAAACAAAGAAGGAAAGAGGAGATGAAAGAGATAATAATAAACAGCGAAAGAAGTCATAAAGAAAGGAGAATTTGATTCAGGAAGTTGTGTTGAAATGGTTAGTTTTTGATAATTAGCTATGAAAACGCAGCTTTAAAGAGATTTTGACAGCAAATGCAGTCCCTTCTGTTTTCCACCATCATCATAAATTTCTTATAAAGACAACTGGTCTTATATAAGCATTCTTCCTTCTCTAAGCTGTTCCAGATGGGAAATGGCATAGTTTAGAGATGAGCTGGATCAATAATCTTTCTAAATAGAAGAACACCTAGTTAGAGAGCCACATTTTGTAAGGTTTCCTCTGAGTCATTGAAGCTGCCTAGTATTAGGATGTGGTCTTAGGTTCAGGGCTTTAGTGGGAAGTTCAGCTAAAACACCAGTGTGTCTGGGTTGCTGTTAAGATGGGGTAAAAGCATTGTGGCAGCAACAGAAGTATCTGTTGTTATTGTCTTTGCATTTGAAATATACCTATCCATATTTAACAAAGATCTTGATTATGATATATTAATTTGCACTATGTTGAGATTATTTAAATTATTTTTAAGCAGCACCCAGGCAAATAATTAAAAATTTTAAATTGATTACAACATGTGTAACATCTATATTAGATTACTTTGACTTGCTAAGACTAATGCCAGAATGATCAATAATGGCATGACTAAAGGACATTTATCCTACCGTTCCACATATGGAGAGATCTGCAAGCACCACAAAATAAACTGCTTGCCACTTTATCTGCTGGTGCTGTTAAGGGGGACTGAAACCCTGCATGAAACTGGATCTTTCCCTTGGCAGCGATCCCAGTTAAGTAGGCATGTCATTTATCAATATGCCAATAACATAATTTCTGTGATATTTTTTCCTCCATGAATTTCGCATTGATAAAAGACTTCTTCAGCCAATAATCTTGCTTATTATATCATACAATGAAACTGCCTCTGCTTTATTCTCCACTTCTTTCCTTGTACAGCCGGGAATAGTAGAACAGATCAATGAAGAATTAACCATTTACTTGACTTTGTTAAAGGAAAAACTACTAAGTATATATTATCCACACTGAAATTAGAAAAATCTAATTTCTGTTTTGCAGAGACAATTTTGTGACGTATTAGGAGAAGAAAGTCCTCAGCTCTAACACCTGGTGCACAGCCGGACTCAAGCTTCCTTAAACATAAATGTGAGATCTTTGCTTCAGTTTGACCAACAGATGGACCTGAGTTTACAAAGTTAAGTCAGTTTAGATTCCATATTCTTATTTAGTACTCTATTGCTAATTATAATCAATTAGAAATAGGAGCTTTCTGAGACTTGATTTAGACCTACAGATTTGGGGGTTTTTTCCACATCGTTTTCTGTAGTGGAGATGGTAAAAGCATGCTGCTTTTTCTCATTCCCCTTCTTTGCTGAAGCTGCTTAAGAAAATGAGATACAACAAATCCATTTAGGATTATGTTGAAAAAGCATCTCTGCTTTTAATATTAACCAGATTTTTACTGCTAAATTTTGCTGGCAAATCTCTGAAAGTTTCAGCTTGCAACTTATCCGGATCATTTAAATCTACAACGCCGGCTTTGCAGTCTTGCAAGAACATCTGTTTTGATTTCCAAAGCTATCTCTTTTGGTCCTAGAACACTCTTCTTTAGTGTTGCAGGGGATTTTTCTGCAGAATCTTAAAGGGCCTTAGTTTTAGCTCCAAAACATAATGAAAATCAGGAGGAAGTACTCAGTGTAATGTTTCTTGTGCTAGTAATTTCACTGAATATGATCAGTGTAAATGGAAAAAGAAACAGCTGGATGTCCACGTCACATTTTCTTTTCTATGACTTTATTGAAACCTGGCAATACAGTACCGTTTTGTGCTACATCTCTTATTGTGCTCCTATTGAGGCATAGTTTGTATATATATCTATATCTATCTTTATATTTATTAATTAATGACTATTAATATGTCTAGTAACGTGCTGTTGCTTTTCTTTGATGGTAAATGCAAGTATGTGGTGGGGGAAGTATTGGTCTGAGCCTAAATTTTTAAAAATTGTTTTATTGTTTTCAAAATTAAATGCCTGAAAATGCTGATGTATTGCAACCAGACAGTGATTATTATGTAGAGAAAGGACCAGTTACACATCTGTTCCTTAAATTAATTCAGCATTCTAAATGCAAGGATTAATAATGGTACTGTGTACACCTGTAAATGGAAACCAAAACAGATTATGATTTTGATAACTCTGCTTATCATTAAAACTTGGAACAAGTGCTCCAACTGGAAAAATAGCTCACTAGCTGCTAACTTGTGTTCTCAAAAGCTTCACAGCTTAGCAGAAAAATATTGATTACTTGGCATTCAATACCTGTTCCAAATAACTATTCCTTAACCATGCCTTTTTATACTTCACATAATTTATATACATTAATTTCTTAGTTTGCATACACATAGATGTCATCACTCTACTGGCTAAAACCTTTATCCTCTGACACACATCTCATGTATATTAACACAAATACCATACTATTGTTAATAGGATTGTATCCCAAACTTCTATTCAAATTGTTTACCAACATAAGTCTGTCACTTTTTGTATATGCATTCCAACATAAAAAATAATGATGTCTTTATTTTGTAGTTTATACCAGCTTGATGTGTAGTTCTCTAAATCTCAAATGCATTTCTGGGTAAAAAGCAAGTTATGATATGCATTGTTTCACTTGTACATTTATTAAAAGAACTTCTAGTTAAATTCTAATGGAATTTTTTTGGTCATACTTGCACTGTAACATACTTGGAATATATTATGATTTTTTTTTTTGGTGCAACTCATGAAAAATAAGTGGTTTATTTAATTTCTTCTAAATGTTTTTCTCCTTTTTTTTTTCTAGGTAGGTTAATTTTTAAACAAAAATCCTATTTTGAAAACAAAAGTTGAATCAATTTTCTACCCCTCAAAGCATGGAAAAAACCCCTTTTTGTCACACTCAGAAGTTAATATATTAAAAATGTTGGCACGAAATAAAATTACATCGTAAAAGATCTCCTATCTCCCTTTTTTAAACAGTATTTACCAAATTTTCCTAAAGCTTGTGAAGAGCTTTATTCTTGGGATTTTTTTCTATGGAAAAATATATGTATCTGTGTTTTAATATTTTCCCAGTTCTAATTCCCAGAGTCCACAGGAAATGCAAATTATTTTTGGTTAGTATTAGATACTGCAAATTGTATTAGAAGTTGATGATTGTGTAAATTATGATGATAGACATTAACCTTTCTTTAATATAAAGCATCCATGTAGCAATTTGATAGTTTTCCAATATACTCATAAGCTGTAACCATCTACAGACTTATTTGAAAGTGTATTCATTATTTGTGACATATATTTCTTAATTCCTACTCATACTACTCATAGTTTCTTCGTTTAAGTCACATGAAATCATTGTCCAATTTCCACCTTCTAGTCAGCAAAAAAAATGAAACAGGTTAATGAAATGCAAATAAGGAACATTAATTTTTTTTAGTTGAATACACAAAATTTTCAGAATGTGCATAAAAACTTGTTGAACTCATGAATGATTACAAAAAATACCCCAATCTTCTCTAAATTGCATGAATTCTGCATTTTAATTATTTCACTATTTTCTCCACTGTTCTTGTGCTGGTTTACCAGCTTGTGATAGTTCTGTGGATTTTGTAATGCACTTTATCAGTTAATATGAGGTGTCAAAAACTGTGTTAAAAATTATTTACATTGATCACTGACCACTCCATAATTCTATCTGCTTCCATGAGCTTTTAATTGTGCTCTGCTGCTCATGTATTTAAATGTCTCCCTCTATGTCTCTTTTATTGAGGTTAGTGTTTATTTGTGTGACTAACTGCAAGGGTGGATGGGTAAAATGAAAAAGAAAGGTGGGATCGTGTTTTCCTCTTCTGTCTCTCTCTTTCTCTCTCTCACTCTCCCCCTCTTTTCTAAACAAGCTAAGAGTTTTTATAATTCATCACCTGGCTGACAGATGAGTTCTGCTGGAGAATATTAGAAAATGTCTCAAATCTCATATATATGCTAATGGTATGCTGAGACTGGTTGGTGGTATGCCGGAGTTTTTAATCTGTCTCGACCAGTGTGGAAAGTGGAGGAGACAAGTCATTGCACTCGACAATTTATGATCAAACAACTGAATTGTAAAGGAAGAAGGACATGCAGAAAAGGAGAGTAATTTTCTGATTTAACAGCGTTGTTACTACAAATAAAGAAATCTTGATTTTGACTGCACTCGACATTAAATGAGTTTCCTGTGCCCTGCTCTGAATTTTTCATTTTCAGATTTGTATAAAGCACCCTGCTTAGATACAAGTGACAGATAAGGAGACGATTGCATATGGAAATCAAATGTGTATAATAAAGCCATCTTCTGTTTATTAAATAAACACATGTAGATGACTTCCGTGGAGAATGCACTGATAATTCTTCATTGTGTTCTAGTTTTTTTGCAAGTCACAAAGAATCTTATTTAACAACCACGAATGACTAGATGCAAGCTTTTCTGTTTATTACCTTATAACAAACCAGGCAGTCTAATATATGGCATTTATAAACATTTTATTTTGATTCTTTAGTCCAAGTTTTAGCTGTAACAGTACAATACATTAGTGTTCATGCTATTAGAGTTTTGGAAGCTGCATGAATGCATTAGTATTTTCTGAATATTATGTTTTCATGATAGAAATTGTAAAGATTAGCAAGATAATATGTACATTATTGTAAAATGAAATTCCAGGAGAAGTATAGCACACAGCATTTCAGTCTCCAGATTTAAAAAAAAAAAAAAAAATTATAGCTCCAAAACTAAGAAAAGACTGTGGAGTCTGAAGTCAGCATAGTGATTTCTGATCCAGTGATTTAAGGGTCTAAGTTTCAGATGTAAAAACACTCGAAGTTCATCAAAGGTTGTGTTTCCACTTCTATTTCTCACTCTTGGTTCTTTTTGCAGACATGGCCTTCCTATAAATTATTATAATCTATTGCAGTGTTGGGTAACATCTTGAGTACTGGTGGGTTTTTTCCAGAAAGGATTTTTCTACTGCAAACAAATTTTTTCTAGGCATTTTAAAGTAAAAAGAAAAAAAACCCCACTTTTTTCACCTTCTGCCTCTGAAGAGTTAAATTCAAATTTAAAATTTGGTTCACATTTTTATTTTGAGACTAAAAAGAGGCAAATGGGGAATCAGTAATGTCTAGACCCAAATGAACTATTTAGTGAAAATTACTGGCCATGCCAGAGGACATCTATAATTGGTAGCTCACCCTGCCTGAACTGAGAAGGCTATTATATTGTTTAAAGTTCTCCCCTGTATTTATCAATATCTGCAGCTTCATTAGGAAGGTTTTAGACTCTCAGTGTGTTTTTCTCAAATTATCAGCAGCGTAACCCTGTCCATTTTTTGTGCTTGAACTCTGTTTTGATGTTTTAGTTTTGAAAAAGAAGAAACTCCACCAAACTCATACCCCAGAAGCAAAGCATGCCAACCTTCCTCCAGGTATTTACTGCTAGATGAGTGAGGAGTTATGAAATTCTGGTTCAGACTTCCAAAGCACCATGCAGCTTCTCTGCCTTGGGTAACTGTAGTGTGAGCTTTGGCATAAATGCATCAGAAAATCCACATGAATTTCTTACTATGATTGGAAGTGATTGCTGTGCATGGAAGTGCACAACCAGTTCAAACAAGACTAGATAAGCTGTGTTGCAAAGCCATATGGCTTAGTTTAAACAGCACAAAGAGGAAGTCTTTGATCATGGCCTTTGATCAGAGTTAACCCTAAATGAAGTGGTGGGCTAATGTAGGTAAGAAGGTGTCAGAATCAAAGCAACTACAGGCTGGTATGAGTGTAGTAAAAGAATTTTGGGGAGGACACTGGTATGCAGATGGTTTGTTCCATTTTAAACCTAAGGTAAGGAAGAAAAAATTGTAGCAACTTGGGCACCAGTGGAGAAGACCAAAATATGGCAGAAACCATGAAGATGACTGGATGCAGAAGCTGTAAGTGTATGTTATCCTTCAGTGAGTTTCTGACAGAATTTACATATGCATGAAGGGTCATCTCATAATGTTCAGGAAAAAAAAAGTGTGAGAGACTGAAATGCAGCTAGAAATGAGGGTAGAATACAGAAATGTGTTTGAATATGACAGATAAGATGAAAGGAAAGAGCATGAACATAACTGTAGTTGCAGATGGGTTGATTGGCAGATCCCCAGATGAAAAGGAGACCTCTAGAAATACATTAAAATGAAGACAAGGCAGAGGAAAATACCAGAATGTGAAGGAAATCTGTGGAAGGAGTTTGCTCTATGGAAAGGGTTTTTTCTGTGAAAAGAGTGATGAGGTGCAACCTTTAGAGACAGAATACTGAGCAGCAAGAAGGAAGAGATTGAATAAATGGTAACAGCAGGGGCTAGTGGCTGAAGAAGAAGAGAAGACAACATATAAGCAAAAAGGAAGAAAGAAGGCCAAAGTTTCACATGAACCTGAGGCTGCTCTGAAAGATGACTTTTTGGATAAGAAATATTAAGAGACTGGCCATCAAAGTGGATGGAAATGGAAAACAGTCTTGTGTGAAGTCTGTCCAAGCATAATGCTGAGGGACTGGCAGAGTGTGAAACTCATTCTAAACAGACTGGGGGAGAATCCTTTCGCTGTCAGTTCACCATTTTACTGTAAGGAAAATAAACTAGCTTGAGCAGCTCAAAGAGTTGTGCTAGATGGGAGAAGACGTTCAAAGAGTTTTGCTGGAATTCTTCTGTTTTCTAGACCTAGAGGGCAAATATTTAGGGAGTTAATGTGTATCATCAGACCAGTGAAAACACCAATGCAGAGATATTTGCCTAGTTTAGTATCTGGAAAAGCAACCTTCTTGGCTTTTTGCTAACCTGACTAATAAGAGAATGGACAGTAGAGAGGAAGTAAATGCTATGAGGATAATAACAAAGTGGGTAGTTAAAAATAGGAGTGCTTAATTTGGATAGTGAGATTTAACTGGAAACTGCCTCAATAATTCATAGGAAATGCACAACAAAGTGGAGGAAGTCAAACAGAGAGTCAGATGTGAAAAAACATTATAAGAAGAGCAAAATGGAATAGCTGTTATCAGTGCAAAAGAGAGATGGAAGAAGCTTAACTATTCAGGAACTGGTCTGCTACACTTTGTCACGTAATGGCCTCTAAAGAAGTAAGAGGAGGGAGTGGAAGTGAGTTGCAATCTGAATGGAAATTTTTTAAGGAAGACAATAAAGTACTTTGTGCTGTGAACATGGTGGAAATCAGAAACTGAACTCCAGTGTCTCATAATAATAAAAATCTCTGTTTTCTCTGCAGAGGATGTAGTCTTTCTAAGATTTTTTTTTTCCTACTTCACCAGGGCAGCATGAAGTGTAAATGTTAAAAATAATGCTGACACTCAAAAGCAAAGTAGACTACTTCAGTAAGCAGTCATTGAGCTAGCAAAGGGGCATGTTACTTTAACGTTGATTTTAGACAAAAAAGTGTTTTGCAAGGTAGTACATTATCTCCCTTTTTCCTTCATCCTCATCCCCTCTATTATTCTCTCTATTCAGCTTGTTGTTGGCATAGCCCAGGACCTAGGACACAGGCAACATCTCATTGCGGGCAGCATTCTTTTTATCGTGGTTATGGAGGAGGCAGTACTTCTAAAAGGCATTTAAGTAGCATTTTAGGAGTCAGGAAGGCTTGATCCATATGCTTTTGTAGAAAATTCGTGTGATCAAGGAGGTATACAATAGTAATTTATCAATAATGTGCTTCTCGACCTGAGACCTGCAAGTTGGATTTTTGAAGCTGTTCGACGTTTGTACAAATACATTTGGCACAAGGTGAAGTAGGTTCTTTTAAAAGTCTGACCCACAGTGTTTTAGAAATTCTCTTATCGTTTTAATTTTCATGTTCTCCAAAATCATTGTTGCAAAAATCTATTAATGATAAAGAAAGCAAAATAGTTGCAGAAATCTCAAAACAGCAAAGAAACACTCTGAATATAGAAATGTGAATTAAAAGATGATTCTTTTCTCCCCCATGTTCACACAAGAGCTGTCTACACCACTGTGCTTGACTGCCCTTTTATTCCATGAAGGTAATACAATGAATAAATAAAACTGAAAGTGTGAAACAGCTTAGAGTCGAAATGTGCCCTTACTAGGGCAGAGCAAAACTTCTTTGAACCTCGATGCCTACGAACAACGCCTCACTTCAGTAGTGCCAGCAGATGGCACTCTTTATATTAAGTAGCTTTCATGGGAAAATTTAATTTGTTTCTTTTTTTTCTTTGTTTTTTTAAGTATTGGGAGGTACTATCCCATGTAATGCTTCTCCCTGAAATGATAAATTGATCTATGCAAAACTTCAAATAACTGTATTTCTGATGGTGTGTATAAACTGAAATTTTCTAATACATGTCTTTCTCAATGCCTGGGGAAAATTAGGAGATGAAACTCAGCATGACTGGAGAGTTAGCACTCCTGAGCATTGGAAAATTAAACCATAGGAACAGATTTTTTGGGAACGTTTTGCAACTGCTCCGTGTTTCTAGTGGTTAGACATTTCCAGGCGGGATATTGTGTGCTTATTGACGGTTGGACGGTTAATTCTGGATGTTTGCAGTCTGGCACTGGATGCCTTTTCCACTTTCAACAGAGAAGATACCAGAGGAGATAAAGGCACAGGTGTCCTGGGTACATTAGAATAGGAAGACTGGAAAGGAAGGATAAGGACTTCAAATTATGCCAGTCTGGTCTTTCGGGAGAAACGCAGGCCTAGGGAAAGAGGCCCCTTTGTGAAGCCAGT
Source organism: Callaeas wilsoni (assembly GCA_013398955.1). Classification (NCBI taxonomy): domain Eukaryota; kingdom Metazoa; phylum Chordata; class Aves; order Passeriformes; family Callaeidae; genus Callaeas; species Callaeas wilsoni. Next base: position 47,561 of record VWPU01008585.1, read on the forward strand.
GTGGGGTGGTGGCAAGGAGGTGCCTCATCCCGTGCGAGCTCAGAAAGCATTGCCTGGGCAGGGGAAGCACCAGAAGCAGAGCACCGCTCCACCAGCCAAGAGCTTTTGCCCAGGTGCCTCCCAGCTCCCTGCGGAGCCGCCGCTTCCAGCACTGGTAGCCGCGCCCACAGGCACTTGACAGTAGCTGTGTTTACAAAGGGATTGTAACAGCGAGGGTGGTGTGAATTCAATCTGCGAACAGTAATATAAAACCCAGCATTTTGTAGGTGAAGGGGAAGAAGAAAAGCAGGTTCCCATAACTGGGAAGTACTTCTGTAGCTAATAATGTGCTAGGTTACTGATGGACACAAGCCACATAGCCCCTAGGGGAAAATAGAAAGCCTTCAATTTTTCCGGCTACAGCAGATACTTCAGCTAAAGTGGAGCCTCTTTTTCAGAGAAAGTCAATGGAAATAGCTTCTGCTGAGCTGGAAAGATACTCTTGATTACTTGCTGTGCTCTTAGATAATCAAGGACACAGTGGAAATACCACATAGCATGTGACCGGCTTTGATTTATACCAGGAAACCTCTCTCAACCTCAGAACGCACTGTAAACAGCTGCTTCACAAACTTCAGACAGAAAAATCTCTTCATTTTTTATCTCTTAGTTAATGTATAAAAAAAGGTTTATTGGGCATTGCACAAATGCATAATTTCCGGTCCTTGCATAAAATTAGAAGATGAAACAAAGATGACTTCAAATAAATTTGTTTCTTGGGTGCAGTCTTTTACAAGGTTTCAATTACTAACTCAAACCTGTTAAAATATTTGCCTCATTAATCACATTATGTGCTGTGTTATTTAGAACTCTGGCTACTTCTGTCCTCTAGCATGGAATTATACATCTCTCTGCCCTCTAGAAACTCCTAATAGAGTTCAATCATTAAGCAATTTTACCTCATACTATGGATGTTTGCAGCTGCTACCCCAACTTTCACATCCTGCCTTGGTAAAAATAATTTCTGGCTACCTCAGTAACATCTTTTTCTTAACAGAAATATCCAAAGCTTCAAAATAAAAAAATTAGTATATCTAATCCCTCTTTTCTTCTAACTGTACTCACTCTTTTTTTCCTCTTATGTCTTAATTTTCTCTTGATGACTATGGACTTACTGTGTTCTGCTCTGGTCTGCCTTCACTGCTATGGATGACAAAACTTGTAGCCTAGAAAACTAAAACCTAAAACTGCTGTGTTCAAATGCTCGTTCTATTTCTCCCTTCTCATTACCTCTTCCTATATATAGTGCTGCTTGTTTTCCTTCCTGTTTAACATCTTTGAATCCCCTTGATGCCCTTTGTTACACGGCTTTTGTTCAGGCACTTGGGACTTCTTAAATTGCTTATTAGAAACCTTCTAGCAACACTTCACTTATTGCCTTAAATCTAGCAAGAATGCTGTCACATCAAAATAAGCTATTTCACTTACACTTCTGCTTCTGCACAGTCACCTCCAAACCCTTGTATTGACACATTTCCTCTTTACCAAATATGAACCTCCTCTGGCTTGCCGCTTGTTTCTTTTCTTTCATTTCTTTTGGCTGACCTCCCAGCAACTTTATCAAGAAACGAAGCCTTGAAACTAAGCATTTGACTTTTGTTTTTCATCTGTTGCTCATTCCAGTACTCCTTCCTGCGTTCCTGCGTCTCCATCCTTCATGGATGCATTCAAAGCCTGGCAGCCCAGGAGAGGTACTGCCAAGCTGTGCATTTGCGTAGCGCTAATATATGTGCCTGTGGCTCCTTCACTCGCTGCAAATCTACACTGCTTTCCTTGTTTACACTTGCTTGAATGTGTCTGCAACTTTCTTTTAGTATTTCAAAATGTACAGTAATATTCAGATGAAAACTGAAGCAGTTAGGTCTTCTATTTTGCTAGTACACAAAAATGTGTGCAAAAGCCTTTGCGAGAAGAAAAAAAGCATAATGAGAATTGCTACAAGTCTCTACTTCCTTTACAACGTACTTTGACAGGCCTTTGTGGATAACTGCAGCCCTGAACAGTGAACAGTTCAGCATGAACTTCAGCACCAAGTTCAAGGCAAGAGTAAGGGGGTGATGTAGTTACCAGTATAAGGTATTGGTCATTTTTAGTGATCCATGATGTCTGGGTCCTGTCAAAGATCTGTCTAACCTCTCTTGGGCAGTGGAAAGTTAAATGGAGCTTCTATTAAGGAGAAGAAAAACATATAGTGATAATCCCCTTAACTTAACCTATGATTTTCTAAAATTTACTGATTTAACTCATTTATGATCGATGTATCACATCCAGAAAATCATGTATTATAGATGTTGGGTTTAATAAATTCGTCTTACATTAACTTCCAGTATTTAGTTGTGTATAGTATTAAAAAAAGTGCTCTGCTTGTTTCAGACTTTCAAAGTGATTATTGGTTTTGGTATTTCTAGTTCTTTTGTCAGGAGTAAAAATGAACCATGGTTCCCTAGTTACCTTGTCAAGAAAATTTATTATTTTACAGATGTTCATTACATCCTTCTTCAGCAGGTTTTTTACAGGCAAAAAATCCTGTTTTTGTTGTCTTTCCTAGTGTTATTCTACACCCTTTTGTATTTCTTCCTCTTTCTACTTTTGTTTTTTTTTTTTTTTAATTTACTGTTTGGAGTGTTTTGGGGTAAGGTCAGTTTGTGAAACATGACAACTAGAGCCTCATGAGTATTCAGAGTATGAACTAATAAAAAAATAATGGTAGCATAATGAGTTTACTTTGGTTTACTGTTTTTCCTTCCTAATAGTGTTTTTGCTTTTTTTGCCTGGTACAGAACAGTGAACTGTGAACTACTGTCTTTGTGAGTGGTAGTAGATAACAGAGAGTCCTAAACTGTGAAGTTAAGAATATATTTTGTGTATGCCTTCCTTTTTCTTGTGTTGGCATTGCACCTCTAATGACATTCTGTCATGTGATCAGTCACTAAGTTGCATGTTCCCCGGCATGCTTTTTACAGAAGTTGGTTCTGACTATTGTTAACAACTTTCTGTCTCAGCAAACTTCGTCATCTTGATATTTTCCTTCTTTTCAACATTGTTTTGTGTTATGGTGCAGGGCATAGATGCCAGTGTAGAGTCTCATGGCACATCCTGGTAACCTTCCTCTAACACACTTTATTTTCTATCTTTGCATACCTACCCCTGCATCTTCCCTTTTATCCCAGAGCAGCTTGCTTTCTTTAGAAGGGTAAGGAACCCTGAGTGAGACCCCTGGAGATTCAATCGTTTTGTTCAAGCTTACTCATATACTTGCTCAGACCTTCAACTCCTTCAAGCAGATCTTTAAGGTATGACTTCCTTACTAAAGCTGCATCAAAGCCATCTCTGGTTTCATCAGCAGGTTTCATTGGAGGTTGTAACAATTTGCCAATGCACCCTGTTTGCAGTTCTCTGCCAAACCCGTAAAAGTGAAGATATTCTTCCAAATTTCTTTAAGTTATAGTCTATGTGTCACCAGTACTAGTTCACATGATACCTGAGTTCCTTTAAGGCTCTTTTGTGAATGTCATGTGATCCTGGTACCTTTTGCTCCTTTTACTGTCCTCTGTAAGGATCCTTGCTATGATTGTAATCTTGTAAGATTTTTATGAAAAAAAGTTTTGTCTTTAGTTATGTTGTTCAAGTAAGTTGCTTCTCAGTGAAGACCTTATCAAGCTGGCATAAAACTAGTCCATCCATATCATAAGTGAGGTCTTAAACACACTGTATTTCTGCATTATTTTCTGAAAAGTTTGTATTTCATTAGCCTAAGTATTATCCCTAAATATGTAACTGCAAAATATTAATATGAAATCTAAATTCACTTCCAAGTGTTAAAATTTTTCAATAGAAAATACTTCAGCTAGTCTAGAATTCTAATTTCTGAAAAAAAAATTATTTCATTTAAACTGGTGGCAGTTTATAGACCAATGGATGGTCTATGAGCAAGTCAAACAAGTCTTATGAACAGTGACACCAATATGCAGCACCATTTTTTGCAATTGTCACACTCTTTGTGTTTCTTTTCAAAGGTGGGCAAAGCATACTCCTGGAACAGCTGGCAGCCCATGGCTTTGACAGGTGCACTCTTTGCCTGGTTAGGAAGTGGCTGGATGGCCAGGCCCAGAGAGTGGTGGTGAACAGTGCTGCGTCCAGTTGGCGACCAGTCACCAGTGGGGTCCCCAGGGGTCAGTGCTGGGGCCAGTCCTGTTTAATATCTTCATTGATGATCTGGATCAGGGGATCGAGTCCACCATCAGTAAATTTGCAGCTGACACCAAGCTGGGAGCATGTGTCGATCTGCTGGAGGGTAGGAGGACTCTGCAAAGGGACCTGGACAGGCTGGATAGATGGGCCGAGTCCAATAACATGAGGTTTAACAAGTCCAAGTGCTGCGTCCTGCACTTTGGCCACAACAACCCCCTGTAACGCTACAGGCTGAGGACAGAGCAGCTGGACAGCGCCCAGGCAGAGAGGGACCTATGGGTACTGGTCCACAATCGACTGAACATGAGCCATTAGTGGGCCCATGTGGCCAAGAAGGCCAATGGCATCCTGGCCTGGATGAGGAATAGTGTGGCCAGCAGGACCCAGGAGGTCATTCTTCCCCGTACTTGGCACTGGTGAGGCTGCAGCTCGAGTGCTGTGTCTGGTTCTGGGCCCCTCAGTTTAGGAAGGAGGGTGGGATTCTTGAATGCATCCAGAGGAGGGCGACAAGGCTGGGGAAGGGCTTGGAACACAAGCCTTGTGAAGAGTGGCTGAGGGAGCTGGGTGTGTATAGAAAAAAAAAAAGGAGACTCAGGGGTGACCTTACCACTCTCTACAACTGCCGGAAAGGAGGTTGTAGTCGAGTGGGAGTCAGTCTCTTCTCCCAGGCAACAACGGACAGAATGAGAGGACACAGTCTTAAGCTGCACCAAGGGAAGTTTAGGCTAGATGTTAGAAAGAAATTGTTCACTGAAAGAGTGATTGCACACTGGAATTGTCTGCCCAGGGAGGTGGTGGAGTCACTCTCTCTGGAGGTGTTTAAAAAAAGACTGGACGTGGCACTCTGTGCCATGGTTTAGTTGATGAGCACATGTTACATCATAGGTTCGACTAGATGATCTTAAAGGTGCTTTCCAACCTAGTTCATTCTGTGATTCTGTGAAAGTGAGCATGGTACTGCCCTTTTATATGTCAGGGTTCTCTTTCCAGATCTGCCTGCATGAATATCATACAACATCGCAGTTACAGGAAGAAATGATCGATTATGTTGTTATCTGTGCTATATCCTCTCATTTGTATAATGATTCCCAGTATCAGTGCAGGATTAGATGAGCAGAGTGAGGCATCACATAAACAAAGGGGAACATGGTTAAATGGATGAATTACTAGGTGGGGATGCAGATGTTACCAGCAGTTCAAACCCTAGGTGGGAGTGGGTTAAGGATCAAGACTGTCTCCCACGTATTGGGAGATCCCTAGCTTCCACCTTGGTGTTAATTCCTCACTAGTGTAATGTTACCACTTCAGCCAAATGATCAGTCAGTTGCTAGTGCATGGTCAAGGATTATACAGTCGGTACTTTGAAGCTGTTTTCTGTCTTGTCCTCTTGCATTTGTTGGATGATGCCAAAGGAGCAAAAGAACCCCTAGCCTCCATGTTTGGGAGTTCTCCTGTCAGAGATGGAGCTAGTTACCTGACTGTGATGGTGTTCTGCCCTCACCTAAGGCAGGGTGCCGGTGATGGTGACATTTGCTGTCAGTCACTGGGAGGGATGGGATGCTGCTTGTGGGTTAGTTCACAGGCTTTTCTGCATGGTTCCTTTGCTGCCACACATGCAGCTGAACTTTGCCGGGTTACTGCTTGCTGTTGCTTAGAGTTTCTGGGAGGCAACAGCACAGCTCTCCTTCACCTCACCCCACAGGGTACTAACAGGTAATTTCAGGGATAGGGGAAATCAGGGAAGGCAGATATTTGAGGCCAAACTCTCAGTTTTGATTGGGCTGTTGCCACTCCTGCATAGAAGTGCTACAGAGCTGTGGAGACACAGCTGCCCACCCATATAGTACACACCACTAATTTAAATTACTCTTGTATGCTCAGAAGTTAATACTCCTTTGCGCAGAGAGAAATCCGAAACAGGCAGTACATTATTACTCACAGATCTGTATAGGAAAAATTCAGAGAGCTGTGCAGATCTTTATTTATATGCGATAATCTATATCGTACACACTCACAGATATGCAAATTGCAGCTTTGCATCAGAAATTCACAGGAAAGCCTCAGGCTGATGTTAATTCCATCATTTAAATAAAGAATTTCCCATTGTTACAGAGGCCTTGGAGTGCTTCTGTGCTCTTTCTATTTACATAGTGATTTTCTCAGATGAACCAAATGTATAGGGATACATGCCAGTGATACTCTTACCAGTTATATATTGAATTATTCATCATTACAGGAGATTCCAACCAATACCGTTTAATAATTTCTCTTCTAAATACCGTTTTTGTTATAAAGCTTCCACTAATTCTGTTCTCTTGCCATTATATATGATTTCTATCTGTTATCTGACTTGACTTTCAATCTGGTTTTTAAAAAGTACCAGAAGTGTCTAAAGACTATTCAGTGAAACAGACTTTGGAAAGATATACTGTCAAGGGCAGAGTATTGAACAAGGCAGTAGGAGAGAAAAGAAAAATCCAGACAACATAATGATTCAGTTACAGTGATTACACTTGTAGTAAGCATTACTTTCCCGGAGAAATGGATGGATGGCCCACTTCCAGAATAAAAATAGACAGTTCTTATTTTACATCCCCCACAACCTTCTTCCAATATCTTCCATGTTAAGGCATATGATTTTTGTCATATCCTCTGAAAGAACAGGTAGTGAAGGAGGTACTAAGTTCCTTACATTTGTGCTTGGGGCTATCAATCCAAAATTAAGACAAAGATATATCTATACAATCATGTGACTAATGTCAGGGCTGACTTCTGAATTCTAGGCCAGCTGGATGGGCAGGCTGTTCATGTTGCTGGATCCAAGGCAGACGCTAGATAAAGGTGGATTGGTTATGTCCATAGGGTGTATCAGCTGTCCTCATGGCCTGACTCAGTACCTATCCCCTATGCTCTTGCATCTACTCACCCACAAATCTGTCTAGTGTGCCCTGCTTCATACCTAGCACATGACCATGCGGAGAGGGTTCAAGTTAGGAAGCTATGGGAGAAACATGTTGGCAGCCTTGTTTGGGACAACGTGCTCTCTTCTGAGTTCACCACCTGCTTGCCATTTCTGCCATCCCTGGCTCTGCTGCATGTGTTTGAGTAGGCCATAGCAGAAAAGCTATGCAAGTGTGCATAGGCGTCACCACCCTGGGGGAGCTGGTCCTTCAGAATGTAAGAGAGAAGCAGTGCCATTTTTGCTGTGTGCATGAGTCCTTGATTTTGTGCCAGAATCAGGCCCTTTTCCCCAGGTGAGACCAGTTTGTGTTGATTCGGTAGGTATCATGGATGGCCCTGTGTCCTAAGACTATCTATAAGGCATGTATCCCATTGCAAATCATGCTCTCAACTTAGCTGAGTTTCCACTTGGAAGGAAATGGTTGTCTTGTGCTCAGCTCAAATCCGGGCACAGAGTAAGAGTTATGCAGTGAGGATGGCTGGGATCGGCACTTGAACTGGGACTGAGCCACACTGACTGCCAAGGTTTGGGAAAGCACCAGACTAGACTGTTTAGCCCTACCTTTAATCGTCACGTGCATCTAATTTCATGAAGTTGTAGATCCATGTGATTCTAATTTCAGTCTCTAGGCCCATGCTTTGGGAGAATTTACCACCTTGGATGATGCTAAGATTAAAGCTTTGTTCAAATGCTAGGACATCATTTTGCTGGGGTTTTGAGACACCTTGTTTTTCTGTTATAAGTCTGATTTCTGATATGCATGTCAAAATTAATCTCTCATACTTCTGTCACAAACACTCCTCTACATTTGTAGATTTTTATTCCTGCCATACCTCCTATCTCTTTATTTAGTTCTGTATATATGTAAAATACTGTTAAGTGCAAGTAGTAGTCCCCAGATAAAAATTAAAACATTCTGAAATAGGCAATATGCAGCTATCAAAACTGCTATTTTTCACCTAAATTCTCTTTGCATTCCCCCTTGTATTTGGAAATTCTATTATTGCAATGATATCAAAAAAGAATCAGAAAAGTAGTAGCAGTACTTCATGAAACACTTTTTCTTCTAAAATTACAGAAAACTAATCAGTAGCATTAAAATTATTACTGACTGCAATTGTAAGGAATGTGACGTAATATAGTGAAGAAGCTTGATTTTTTTTTTTAAATTTTATCTTATTTTTGGAAGCATCATTTAAGACCACTCGGTTCGGAGACTCTTAAGTCAGATGCCCTTTCTGAAAAGGTGAGTATTGAAAGACACAAGAATATACAAAACTAAATTTAAATATGAATTTTTGCAGGGACACACAGTCTGCATATGATCCTCAGTACTGTATTTGAATTACTGCTCTATTATCTATCATTTAATGCTGACAAGGAAAACATTTGGATTAAAATGTGTTCTCCCATTATATGCTTTAAGAGCATGATGCTAGTGTTTTTGACAAAGAGGTTTCTAAAGATGGTTTATACAAGAGCTAATTTTTTGTTTCAGAATAGACATTCTCTTTTCTCAAAGGATTCATTTTATAGAGAAGATTTAGAACACATTACACATTCCTTTCCGATTTTGGTCAATAAAGTTATCATGTAATTATCATCAACCAGCATTTAATAATTAATTCCTACCTCTAGGGCTGTCTGTGGACAAAGTATGATATCTCATCTAAAAGCAGTGGCTGAATTTGTCAGTGAGGTATGGGGGAAGATAATCAGTGTCATCATGAATAATAGAGCTTTCATAATTTTAACTGCATTTAGAAACCATTTCCATACTTGTAACATGGCCAGAGTGCCTGCAGCTCAGGACTTCATCATACTTTTTGCGTAGTCTCTGAAATTCTGAGTAAAAATCTAGCTTTACACAGTATCTATAAAACAGAAACAATGCAGCTGTGGGCAGCTTAAATAGAACTGGCCTTGTGTACTATCGAATGAGACCAGCAGTTTCTGAATTTGCAATCATCTGAGGGGGCAGCTTGGGTGCAAGTGGTTGCACATCAGCTGAGGCACCCCACAATGGTCAGAGCAGTCCTACTGCCGCACCATGCTGGCACTCAGTCAGAAAATCCCACATAACAGCATGGTGTGCAGCAGCTGCATAGCAGAGGAGGCTAAAAGCATTTTCAAATTTCTCTTTTTATTTGGACATATCCAGCAGTGAGTCTAACCTACTGTTTTGCCCATAGCTGCACATTTTGGTGTTGGGGTAGAGTTCCTTCAGGAATCTGGCAAGGATGCAGGGAGTATCGTGTGAAGTTAATGCTGTTAAAGTGTCACTGTTACATTCCTTGCTGTCACAGGCACCTCTAGGGAGCAGAGCTTGGTTCTAGCTCTACTGCTTTCCCATAGCTTACTGCAAGGGGGTTTTTAGTTAAAGCATACTGAATGGAAATGCACTGTGCATGGAAACACGGCCTCCGTTAGACCGATATGGCCAAAATTGCCTGCATTTTATTTTATAGCATTTGGCTCTTGTATCACTGAAGTTTAATCTAGACAGTCAGGCTGCCCAAAGGCACGGCAGAAGAATGTGGGGCTGTCCATAAAGGTTGCTGAGCCTCTGTCTCTGGAAATATTCAAAACGTGCCTGGAGGCGATCCTGTGCAGCCTGCTCTAGGTGAACCTGCTTTAGCAGAGGGCTGGCATGAGATCCTCTCTAGAAGTCCCTTCCAGCTCTGACTGTGATGCTGTGATATGTCTAGTCATCATCCTTGTGCAGAATGGTCACGGCTCAGAAGACTTCACTAACCCTCCTATCCAAGGTCAGGTGTATCCATCTCAGAGGTCTGTCCTGTGTGATTCATTTGGCCACCTGAATTAACCTTTCACCTTGACTGTGCAGGCGTTTTGGACCTTATTATAAAGCAGTTGTGGTCTTAAACTCTTTGAAACAGCTACGTGATTCAGAGTATAGAGAGCCTTTGGTGTTCCTTCTGGCATGAGCTGGAATCCTGACTTTTTGGAAGACAGTGTATTCTACAGAAAGAAGAAATGGTTCTATTCCCTTCATCAGACTCTGAGATGTAAAGAAAATGGGCGATGCAAAATCAGTAGGGTAGGTACTGGTACAGTCAAGATGCCACCATTTCAACAGTTGTAGGGTTGATGTGAGGGCCCTGTGAATCCTGTTAGGTGAGTAAAGGCCCACATGACATGTACAAATACAGTACTGAGGACTGTACAGGAGCAAAGTAGCTTTAGAGATGCAGAGCAGACCTCAGCCACTCCATATTTCTGACAGACTGTCCACATTGATTTGCATCAAAAGAATGACAATTTTCAGATTGCTGTAGCTGTGGACGATATTATACTGGTGCTGGAGGGAAGGCATAAACCCTCAAAGCAGAGGGTTTGGAATTCTAAAGCTCCAACTGCACTGCCGGTCAACCCATGTCTCTGGGACAAAGCAGTTCTTTCAGTGGGTTTAACTTCCCTCCCTCGAAACCTCCTTGTGGTGAGAGAGACCCTGGCTTGGAATATGGTCATGGCTTAAGCCACCAAGAGAGGGTGAAAGTATCTGTAACAGTCCTGAAGAGCATCTGCTCAGTTTCCTGTCAGTCCAGGGCAATTCACAGACCAGTGCATGCCATGTGTCCGAGCTCACTCCATAACAAAGGCAAAGATCAGTGTATCTGTCAAGAATACATGCTCCTTATTTCCATGTGCGGCAGAATTGATCTTTATGGGAAAGAAAGATTTGTAAGCCTAGTCTGTGTTTGATCTCTCTTTTGCAAACAGTGATTACTTCCACTACATTTAAGTGAAAACACTTTAAAGTTTCATTGTTTAGATATTTTTAAAAATGGAAACAATATGAAACATAATGATCATGAATATGCACTTCCAGACAGAATCTACACCTTCCTTTCTATCTGAAGAGTTCCTGTCACATGGAAAATTCTAATTATAATCACAAACTTAATGAGAACCACTGCAGTAACCGTAGCAATATTAAACGTAGGGAAATTGAGGAAATACAGAAAATACTAATAACTTGCTAATTTCTCCACTTATCTGTGATTCATATTTGTATGTTGATTGCTTTATATCTCTTAGATTGAAATAATGATTTTTCAAGGATCAAATTTATACTTAGCTTTCCTTTAAGAATATTTAATAATTTATTATAATATATTATTGTCCTAATTGAAAATGATGGCCACTTTGGAGACATGAAGGTGCAATTTTACAAACCTTTTAATTGATGCTTACATATTACAGCAGTGGAGACTTCAGACACTAGACTCTTGAAGAATTATTTTTTAACAAGTTCTAGATAAAGAAGAGCAGGAATTAAAAATAACCTTTGGAGCTTTTCTTGGTCTGGTTTGAAATAAATTTTGTAACCTGTGGAAGAACATAAACTTCAAAACATATACCCTTTCTTCAAACTCTTTTTTTGTGCAGCTTAGGGAGATATCCTAATATGAAACATACTTTTTTTTTCCTGGACTGCTCTTCAGTCCAGTATGACCATCTGTGCATAGTATGGCTTTAGCTGCCTTTAAAATTCTTCTCTAAAGTTAAGAGAAATACTTCTGAATTGACCCTAGCCTCTTAGGGAAAACAGAGACAGGCCATGGTACCCACTAAGTATTTAAAAACAGACAGTAATTTAACAGAAATCAAAGAAAGTCTCAAAGCTATTAGTTAAATTTTAATCTATACCATATTTTATAAATACATGGGATCTAAGGGCTAGAAAAAACCATTAGATCATATAGATTTATTTCCTGAGCTCAGTGATTTATGTTTGACGAAAGCATATCTTCCAGGCAGACTTCCAGACCATGCTTTGGATATATTAAGTTGTGGAGAATCCACCACTTCCCTTGGTAGTTAGTGTCACTGTAAAAGCGTAACTTAGTACTAAATATGAATTTATTTGTCTTTAGCTTATGGCTGTTGATTCTTTTTATGCTTTCTTTAGTAGATGAGAAGCCACTTCAGTGCACTGTACTTATACAACTATAATTAAGCCACCTTGATCTTTTATATTTTCGTCTTTCTTCTGATAAGCCAAACCGCTTGATTTCCTTTAATGTTTTACCACATGGCAGTTTATACAGCATATAGATCATTTCTATTGTTACTTTCTGTAACCTCAAAATATCTTCAACATCCTTCCAAAAGGAGGAACAAGAAGACAATTTGCAATGATTCAGCACCACTTTGGTGAAGCTCTTTACAGAAGTAAAACAGTCTCTTGGCTCCTTTAGGTGTCCCCTGTTTGGGTGCACATGCATCCCCTCATCCCTCTCCCCATTTATATGCTGTTTACCATTCCATTTTACTGGTAGTTCATGTTTGGTTGCTTCTCAATCCAGATCCCAAAATGTTTCTTGGAGTTGTTCCTCAGTAGAAGATGATGTCTCCTTCTGGAGGTTTAACTTCCATGACTTATGCCTATCAACAGTACATATAGCTTTGCATTGTGCCATTTCAAAGGAAACCTGGGCTGAGTAACCAAATGATTATTGATATAATTCTATAGGATTGAACATGAAATGATGACTCTTGAAGATTCTCACAGAAAAACACCCGTGTAAAAGCTATACTTCATTGAAACTAACTCTTGGGAGCTATTACTTGTGCTGTCACATTTGTAATAAGCTTTCATCTGGTATGACGTGCAACCTACTGACAATGATAATTATTGTGTGTCTATGTTGTTTTATAACTTTATTTAAAACAGCCATCTCTGTTTTGGTATTTCATTTGGCTTTTTTTAAGATGATGCTAGTTGAGTATAAGGAAGGGAAAGGAAAGCCACAGTCTGAGACTACTTCAGTGGCACACCTTGAAGACAAACAAGACTTATCACACTCTTCCAGCTGTCTGGCATGTGTTTGCATTCATAATCTAACTATTCCAATGCAATCAGTTTCAAAATTAGTGGTGACAAATGCACTGTCACGCAATTAAGATATGTCAGGTTTTTCTTGAAGTCAGCGTTCAGCAATGTGTTGAGTGGTTCCATACTCAGTCCCAAGATGTGACTACCTCTGCATCTTCTTAAACATCAGAAAAGAAAAAAACAGAAATTGATGTGAAATTTCCATGCAAACCTATTTGGAGGCAAAAGCCATTAATATTTTATGGAGAAAAAAATCCAAGCCATCCAAAGCAAAACTACCAAACCCAGAGCATTTTAATATGCATTTTACCAAGTGGCATAACTTAGAACAAAAGACTTGCTTACCTTGCTGCATATCCAGAGCTAAATGCTCTATTTTAACCAGTGAATTCAACATGTGATATAAGGAAGACTTCTTTCTAAGGTACATTTAAGGCTGAAAGTACTCTATCCTCTAAAACCTTTAATTTCAGTGAGCAGCGGAACTTGTGCAAGACCACCATTAAGACAGGAATAAGAAGAGAAATAGATTGTTAGGAAAACGCTATCGTTACATTCAATACCAAAGTAGCTTCTCTAAGAAGAATGTCTATTTTACACCCAATCCACCACCAAAAATGAAGATATGGTAGAAACAGTCCTGTTTAATTTTAAGAAATGGTTCTGGAAAACCTTATGTACTAAAGAAGGGAAATCACGGTCTATCAGGAAGGTGGGGTGGATAATATAAGATTTGCATGTTGGGGGTCAAATTTCCTTTACTTTTGCAACAATGCAAGTCAGTAATAAGTGCCATGAGGTCAGCAGACTAACTCTAGGTGCATATATGTATAATGGACAGTGGAAATTTAATTCAACCATGGCTGGATTAAAGTAAATATTATGCTCCTGACAGAAGTGCCAGCATGATAAAATAACAAAATTAATAAATAATAAATCTCAGACAATATTGTCTTTAAGATAAAAATGTGAAGAAGGAGTGAAACAGTGTGAAAATAACGGGCTCATTCATCTTCGGTTGATCTATAAGCTGTGGCATTTACTGATCTCTACCACACTGTGCATTCTCAAAGGCGAGTAGGCAGTCAAATACATCCCAACTGTTTCTTCTTTCATTTTTTTTCTTTTTTCTTTCCATATTTGTTTGGTTTTTTTTCCCTTTCTCGGAGAGACTGAGAGCAGAAACATTTTTCTGCATTATGCTACAGATGCCTTTTGCAGGACAAGAAAAGGAAATTTTTCTGATCATCCGTTTTCTGATTTCTGAGCCATTTCCCATCCTACTAAATTGCTTAATACTCCCTCTAGCCGGACCTGTGACCTGGAATCTTTATGCAAGATTAATGGGAAAGCAAATGGGAATTAGTATCTGGGCGGGTTGCTGCACAGCTCTTCCTTTTATCTAGCACTCCACCTGGTTTTTTTTTACAATTATGCTTTCATTAGTTTCTGAAGCCAGCGCTCCTAAAAGACCTTCCCATTTCTTCTCTCTGTCTTCCCTCCCCCCTCATCCTCAATTCTTTCTATCTCCTATCCCAAAATTATCAAACTCACTCTGCTTGTAACTGACATGCTGACAGGAAATTATTACACGTCATTACACTTCTTAAAACACAATTTACCCAGCCTTTGCAAATTATTCTTCAGCAAGTGTGAGGGGGTAATGGAAACTGTCTATTCCACTTACAGTTGTCACTCGTGCTTTCCTCTGTACAATGAACAATTTATGTTTTCTCTCTTTCCGAAAAAAGGCTGTGCTCGAAATATATAAAAGCAACTTATCACAGAATAGGAAAATAAACCTCCTGTTTAAGTTCCCTCACTCTGCCTTATTACAGAGCAGATCCATTTTCTATCCTAACCTCATTAGTCCACATGCAAGCACAGAACGGGCTAATGTTTATTTAGTAGGAGCAGACCTCCTTGTGACTTCTGGCCTGCAAATTGCACTTGACACTGCTGTAAAAGAAAAGCGATCTTGTGTGACTGTAGTACCCAAAACTGATAATCCACAATCATAATAGTCCTATTCCTTGCCTGACATTTTATTCTTCATAGATAGCTACTGCAAAAGGGTGTCTGTGGTATGTTTTTCCCCTGCTGCATCTTTTTAGTTTGCACTTTGTCTTTTGGTTTTGTCTTCTATAAATTCAAACTACCAGATCTTAAAGCAAATAGGTCATGTTTATTTAAAAGACTTAGAAACCAAAAAAAATTTTTGATGTGCTCTCCCCCTGAAGCTGATCATATTGATTAGCTTTCAGGCATTCTTCTGTCAGGCTCATTCTGCCTCAATGGGAGAAGGATGATGAATTGTCTGACGACTAAAGGCGGGGAGAAAGAAATGCTAAGCCTGGGTCTGGGAATTGGCTAAGTGCTTCTGCGGAGCCTCAGCCTCTCAATTGCTCTCAGCAACTTGGCCTCCTTGATTTATAAACTGGAGTGGTGATTAATAGTATTTTAAGTGGACAAGGCAGGCCAAATCTGCACAAATCAGGCCACTCAAACATGACTACTACTTGTAGGAGAAGAATAACAGCCTTTACATAGAGGTAATTGAGACAACTTCAGAGGATCTGGTAGTCTGCTTCAGCAGAAATAAATCAGCCACACAGGCCATCTATTCTTGAAACCAGTCCTCCTCATCAAATCTTCTCAGGTCAACACGTGGAGCTGGGAATGTGGTGGGTTAGCAGATGTACTTCAGGTCAGAAACAAGGCAGATCAAGCTGCCACTGTGCTCAGAGAAGAGAGAGCATCCCACCTGGGCATCCTGCTGCAGCTTCTCAGCGCCAGTGCTGAGATGATCCCACATTTGCCTGTGCTTCCCGGTCAAATAAATGGGGCCTGCCCTGTGGTTTAGAGGCTTGATTCCTCTCCCTTTCCTGCTTGTCCCATAGCTGTATCGCTACAACCTTTGCTGGGCTGCCTGCAACTGCCCAGCACGGTGTGCTTCCTTCAGTGGCCTGTGGCCAAACCTGCTGGGCTTAAGGGCCACGTCAGGCTTCTTGCATCCTAGAAGGGGAAGACGAGCGCAAAATATTTTAGCCAAGACCCAAAACCTGTAAGCCTCAACTCCTCGGGTAGTCACAATGCCTGGTGGTGATTCATTTGAACAGAAGAAACACTGACAGCAAGTGCTCGGCATGCAGCAGCTTCTGTGAGCCGCCTCTTTCCTCCAAAATCTGGCTCCTCAGGCAAGTACCTAGTCTGACCACCCATAGGGCCAATTCTGCAGACAAATATTCTCTTGTAGAGGGACTAGTGAACTTGAATGCTACTGCAGTGTCTGCAGCCCAAGGAAAAAGCCTTTTTATACTGTGCTTGTAAGATGGAGAACAGAAATCATGGGACGTAATGAATATTTATCAAGGAAATGATATGTGGAATCTGGAAAGCTGACAAGCAGTAAGTAAAGGGGGCGGCCAGAGCAACCAAGTGGTGTGGGGCAGCAGGATTGATAAGAGAAGGGTAACTTGTTGTCAGAAAGGCGCATACACTCCCCTTTCCCAGAGGGAGATTCCAAACCGGTTTCAATCTAGTATCCCCTCTGGGGAAAGCTCCCCTCTATCTGAGACTGAGGGGAAGAATCACAAGCTTGATTTCTGAAACTCAGTTCTAATGAAGAGAGATGTTTGCTGTGAGGTTGGAAATATCTTTTCCACTAGCCTTCCTTAAGCAGAGGAGCTGCAACTAAAGTAATGAATTATGCTCAGACTCAGGCTATCTACTGATAAGAAACATCATTAGTCTGTTTCCATGAGTGCTGTGGGCTTCTACAAAACCTAACCTCAAACTGTAGTTTCTCCAAAGGACTGGAGAGGTTAAAAACCACAACACTAGAACAACACTAGAACAACATAACACTAGAAAATTCTTTCTAGAGGAACATTCCTGTTTGTCTTGCCATTACTGAAATTTTGCTTTTAACAGAAGAGGGGGTGGATATCACAAGACTCAGAGTTCTGCACCCTGTTATCTCCTTGAAGGTGACTTCCCTGCTTTGCTGCATTTACGTTTGTTCCTGTAAAAACTGTATAGAAACATATCTGACTCACAGAGGTTTTTTGAAAACAGTTTTGAAATCTGTACTATCAGATGCCAGAGCATAGGATTATATACCAGAATATACATGTACACATAAATACACACACACGCACATACACACTCTCAGATGTTCCAAGTATCTCCTGTGATGTACTTGAGCTTGTTCTTCTGACGGCAACTACTTTGAGGTTAGTGACATGGAGTCTTCCATGCCTGAAAAGCTCAGCTGTATTCTTCCCAGAGATTAAAAATCTTGCAACTAGAGGGGAGACTGGAAAATCAGTTTTAGCCCATATCAGAATGGGATGTTGATGTGGAACTGAAACTTCAATGAAAACCAAAGCAGACTAGCCTTTACCAGTGATCCTTTGTCTTGCAGTCTGTTGTTGCTTGTTGAAAGGAGTCTTCTGACTTGCTACTGACTGAAGAAAAACCTCTTTCTGAGCTGATAAGAGAATGGAGTATGCTATGACAAAATGTGTATAAAGAAAAAGGATAACTCTGACCTCCAAATGGCTTGCAGAAGTATTTTCTGGCCACTATTGCTGGCTGGACACTACTCATATTACAGCTCTCATTGGAAAGTGAAGCTGTATTACTTTTTCATTCTCAGGGAAAAAAAGACCAAACTCCTCTTTGCAACATTCCTGCCTTATTTTCAAAGTCAGGCAAATGATTTTTCCCAGTCATTTTTCACTCCTTTCTTATTTTCATAAAACCTGCTGCAGTGTGGAGACAGGATTCTCTCTGCTGCTGAGAGGAGATATGGAGCTGTGTGTCCTGAGGGTGTGGCTGCCTTGGGCTACTCATGCAGCTTCTTTTGCAGGCAAGGGTGCAAGACTTAGGATGAGCCTTTCAGAGACTGCTGGAAGTATTAGTTTGACAGACTTAAATAAAATTACAACATATATGTATGTGCACGCATATATGTGCATGCATGTTTGCATGCTGCATGTTTGGGTGTATATGTAGGTGTGAAGACGTATTAAGCCTAACAAAATGTTGTTGGCTGAATTTTTAGAAATTAAAACAATCTATTTCTACGTCAAAGAGTTTACAAACAGTGGGTGGTAACTCTGTTTTGAAACTCTTTATGGCAACCTAATCATTGAGATGGAAGAGGATGGTTCCTTGGATATCAAAGATCTCTTTAGGTTCAATACAGAAAAGTAGAATGACCCAGCCTCCAGTAAATGGTGGTCAAAAAAAAAAAAAAAAAAAAAACCCACCCTCCAAAAAAAGGAGAAAAAAAAAAAAAAAAAAAAAAAGACAAAAATTTCCAAACAGAAAAAAAAACCAAACCAAAAACTAGTCAACCACCAAAGTGAAAACAAACAAAATAAACCCACAAAGTGTTTCAGAGAGGATAAATGGATGAATAATAACTTGTTATATCTTCATTATATTTTCAATATGTGAATAATATAAGGAATAATATAATAAGCTGTTAAAATGATATTGTCAGTGAAGGTATATGCCTTATTCAGGTCAGCCAAAATTCAGTTGCAATCCAATTAGAAGGGATAAGGAGATGAAATGGTTACAGCAAACAATGTAGACCAGACATTATGAGGAGGAGGAGACTGATAAAGGAAATCAAACGCTGCAATTGAACATCCTAAGTGTCCCAAACCAATGCCTATAAATTGAAATAAGGTGCATATCTTTTTACCATATATAAAAGCTGTCAAAGAAAATAGCAGGCAACCCCACTCTGGCTGCCTTTCTGGAGGCTATGCATCAGCTAAATCACCCTATTAGGTTCATACAGGGGATAAAATGCAACAGCCTTTTGTACAAAGGAACATGGATCATTTTGTGTTCACTGACCACCTTGCTGAGACCACAGCATCAAGTGTTAGCTATTTGGCCCTAAAGTCTGAGTGCTTTTGAGTGCCAATTGAAAGGCTTCTGGAGGCCCATTGAAGGACTTCTGGAGGAAGGCTTCTAGGAGAGAGCATCAGTGAACTCTGTCATTGACTGCCATGGTATTTCCTGCTAAATGGCACTCCCAGATGGCACTTGCTTTAGGCTTGATTGCCACGTGTAATGACACAGACCTCATTATTATTTTCATTGATTTTATCTAAGTGTTTTGTCTTCAATCAAGGGTCTATATTAAAACAGCTGCTCTTCAATTACTTGATATTCTAATCCATACCTAAAATCTTTTCCATAAGAACTATTTTGGCATTCACCTGGGAGTTGAAATGAATATACATCTGTGAATGTTGACTGGTTCACTCAAAATCTAGAGTTTCATACCAAAATCTAACTTCCTGTGTCGCAGTTTAGTTCAAGAACTGGTGTAAGTGGAATGCAACACAACACTGCTATTTTTTCTTACAGTCAGTTGGCTGTTTCCTTGCTGTCCTGTCTTCTTTCTCTTTTTTTCACTGCATTTTCAGACTTTACAAATAGGGGGCCATTACTATGTCTTGAAAAGCAAGTCAGCACCTACAAGAACAATAACTGCTTTTTGTGACACAAAATACAACTGTTTGATACAACTGCCTTCTAGTTTTTCGTAGTCATTTATTAAGATTCCACATCTACCCACAGACAGAGTATGCTTCGAAGAACTGCTGCACTGTCATGGCAAAAGTTTATTTTGCTATGGGTTGTTTCATCTCCAACCGGTTGCAATATTGATTTCTCTCAGTGGATTAATTATCAGTGGCAGTTTCAGTCTTCCTTGCAATGGGCAGAAGGAAAAATGATGTTTTTATTTCAAGGAGGTCTATTGACAATTGTGCCTAGGCTTCCCTTGGGTCCTAAAGTCAATGAAGTTAGAAGACCCATGTCATGAAAGTACTGTGCATGAAATTATTTATTTTTTCTGTGGAGGCAGTAACATGTGAATGCCATGATGTATTTAAAAAAAAAAAAAAGAAAAAAGGCTTCATATATATTTCATAGTATATTGTAATTGTAAAAGTAACACTGAAATTGAACAAATATCGAGTGATAGCATAATATTCAAAAAGTAGCAGGAGTTATTCATACTAAGAACAAACCTATCAAAATATTTAGTTTGAAGAGAGAGGCTGCATTCTTCTGGAAAAGAAGCTTTTCAGTTAAAAGCTCTATGCAGAACTTGAAAGGAAAATCCGAGCTTGTGTTATTGCCAAAAAGGTCTATGCATAATGTCTTGGGGATCTGTAAAAACTGAAGCCAAAATGGTCTAAATTTTGCATGTTATTGCCTTCTTTTCTCACAAATATATATATATATAATACACATCAGTATATATAATACACATTACCTATTGATGTAATATGTTTCTTTTATCTTTTTCTACGTGTATGTCTATAATCCACACATAATTGTTCAAACTTTGATGATACTGTCACAATGCAAGGATTGCATATTCATTATTTTTATTATTTTGAAAAAAATACCTTGAAAATATTATTACTACTAGATGATTTATTAATGCATGTGGTCTTTTTCTTCAAATCTTAATTCAGTTACTAAATAAATCAGATGTGAAAAGATTGCAAATTAAAAATTAGAGATGGTGTGGGTAAGAGTGCTGGTATTCTGTTCATTGCATTGTTTTGTTTTCAAATATGCTTTCAGCTATCTACAAATTTCCACTGCCACATATAAGATTAATGATGTAACTGTTCATAAAATAATGTAGGATTTTATAGCTGTCATACAATGTTGCAAAGAAAATTATATAACCTGGATTCGATATCTGATTCTTTTAAGCTGGATAACACTTATTTTTCTGAGATTTTGTTGTGCTATGTAGGCTAATTGGTTTGCATATCTGGAACATACTCCATCAGTTTTGTTACTTTCAGGACATAGACTGAGGAGTGCAACTGAGAAAGATATATTTACTCACAGAAGAGCTAATTTGGGAAAGAATCAAGCCTGAATATAAAACTCAGTGATAACATTCACGGCAACGCAGTTGAATTTGCTCTGTAAATTTGAAAACCTTGCAAAATGTTTCCCTCAGTCGTTTGGTCCCTCAGCTTTTTGCAGAGGTAAACAAAGAAGGAAACCACTATTCAAATATCTTCCTTATCTCTAGCACTTTACAAGATGATTATTTCCCTAATCACCAAAGCCCAAGACACAACAAAAGCCCAGAAAGACATCTCATAAGGCTGAAAAGTAAAACCCCTTTTAAATAGAAAGGGAAATAGACCGCTGGGGTGGTAGTGTCAGCAACTTCTGTGGATATTTAGTAAATTGACCTTATTTTGTGTCCTCCTGTTGTTTTGGAGTTGGAAACTCTGAATTCATTAGCTAGAGCTCAACTACACTGAATTTACAATGCTGTTACTTTGCACAACGATTCTCAGCAGCTGTGTAAGTAGTCATATAGTTTTACGTATGTTCTACACAAGCATAATGAGGTAGTTTGTTAAGAATTGGGCTATAGCGGAAGCTTCGAGCAGATGGGATGTTTTTTTGAACTAGATATGAAATATTCTTACACTTCAGAGAAATCAATTTCTTGTTCTCTAGCCATACGCAGTGACTATTTGGAGAAGTGGTGGAACACAAACTAAGAAGGAAACTTCACTTCTAGCAAACTTCGCACAAGGGAGCTAATGACATTGTTTCCTCATCAACCCAATTCCAGTGAAAAAAAAAGGTTGTTGAAAAATAATATCAATACGAACTATCTGCAGTTTTCAGGCTTCCTCTTGGGAGACATGATTTTTGAAAACATTCTTTGAGGACTGTAAGTAATATATCAACTTATCTAAAAATCGAAAGATTTGGATGATGGAAAGTACAAATTCATATGATCCATGTACATGTGTCTTTTTACAATAAATTCAAGGACAATACTATTAATTCAATAAACATGTATTTCAAAAAATTATGAAAAGCCACATAGGAAAATTAAAATCAGTATGTTGCAGCAAACAAAACAAAAAGCAAAGAAACCACAATAAAGTTGAAAAAAATGAGTGAAGCAGATGTGCATTTTCATGCTTGACCATGTCAGGACCATGGCAGTGCTGAGATTGTTTTAAGCCATCACAGATGAAACATATCAGGGATTCCTCAAAAACCTGTGCATGTTCATTTAGATATTACCATTCAGCATCCTGTTCCTTCCCTTGCAATTAAAATACTTGATCTGGAAATTAATCACATATATTTACCACAAAAGTGGTTCAAAAAGAGGCTTCTTTGGAGTCCTAAACACAATCCACATGGCCACATGTGCTTGCTTGCTGTGCTGGCTGGGAAACAAAAAAGGAGTATTCCGGCATTGTCACTTCTCTCTCTTTATTAGGGGCCTATCCTTTATCCTTGGAAGCCAGGATATAAATGCCTTTGGGATCTTTGATTTCATTATTTATAAACTTATTTTCAGATAAGGCTTGATAAGTATTCTCCGATAAGGTTCCCACAAGTCATCACTCACTGTTCCGTCCTGAGGAAGCTATGTGGACCTGCATAATGTTTAGACTTTCATGCTAGAATTGCTCACTTTCATAACGTAGTGACACCTGTGTAAGGGTGCAAAACATAAAAACATATCTTCACTCTCCAAAGTACCAATATAAGAGGGGGGAAAGAGAACAAATTACTTTTTTTCCTACTGAAGAAACTTGTAGATTGATTACTCTCGACAGTTTTACACAGACACAGAAGTTTGCTTGGAAACAAAGTACAGGTGGGCTACCAAAGGAAACGCACATAAATATACAAACTGCAAAAAAGGACCGTAAGAAAGTAGTGGAAAGGAACTGAAAAGTATGCATTAAAAGAAACTCAGCCTGCTACCTAAATGTCTGATTTTAGGACCTTCTGAAAAATTCTTGTGCCAAAACCAATTAATCAATTAAAATTTTAACGTGATTATCTGAAATTAAAAAGGACAGAGAAAGATATTTTTTCCAGTTATATTTGTAAGTGGAAATTATATATTTATATCTATATCTATATATCTCAACTGTTCAGAACTTGAACTACAATGTAATTACAGTATAATTACACTGTAAGTTATGCAGATGTAACCCTGGTTTCAATACTTCAATACAAATGTCTGATACTTATATGTCTAAAATAGGAATTACAAAATAGGTGAGTGCTCTCTTGGTTTACAAACTTGGAGACAAAGTTTACATGCAAACACACATAGAATATAAATAAACATAATTTTTAAAATTGCAATGATTCAAAAGCAAAAGAATCTGGAGGTTTTTCAGTATAATGATTACCAACATTTTAAAAATATCTACACACCCTTTACAGATAAGATTTAGGGGCAAATGCACTTATATTGTGTGATAAATCCTAGATGTTGATGGGTGAACGTGGACCACAATGGAAACATCTCCTCTCCTCTCCTCTCC
>VWPU01008589.1:0-55872 GCA_013398955.1 Callaeas wilsoni
CACACACACAGACACACACTTGCCTTGCGCTGCCGCTGCCGGGACCCGCAGCCTCCCCGCGCCCCAGGCAGGCGCAGCCGGACCCAGGCGGGAATGTCCGGCCGGCCCGAGCGCTCTGCGCTCTTTATGGGTGTCCCGGAGCAGAGGACATCCGGCACACGCAGGGGATCGGGATCAATAGGTCACAGCGTGCACCGACTTGCCCCCAGAATGAAAATCAGCAGAGGATTTGGGGCTGGTGGGGAAGCTACAATCAGGGCTTTAATCCTGCATGGGCACAAAATCCCAGGATAAAAAGGCCAGAGCTGGTCCTAATTGCTGACTGCTGTGTGCATGTGTGAGCAAAACCTCTTAGGCTGCGGGGGGCCTGGGGGAGGCATCTCCGTGCCTTATGGAGTCCTTTAGGTTAGAATAGATTTGTAAGATCATCAAGTCCAACCACTCCCCCAGCACCATCATATTCACCACTAACCCACGTCCTCGAATGCCACATCCACACAGCTTTTGAATCCCTCCAGGGATGGGGACCCCACCACTGCCCTCAGCAGCTGTGCCAGTGCCTGAGCACCCTGTCCATGAAGGAATTTTCCCAATANTCC
The DNA here is from genome assembly GCA_013398955.1 of Callaeas wilsoni. Classification (NCBI taxonomy): domain Eukaryota; kingdom Metazoa; phylum Chordata; class Aves; order Passeriformes; family Callaeidae; genus Callaeas; species Callaeas wilsoni. Next base: position 600 of record VWPU01008589.1, read on the forward strand.
TGGGCAGAACTTGAGGCCTTTTCCCCTTGTCCTGTCCCTGTTCCCTGGGAGCAGAGCCCGACCCCCATCTGGCTGCCCCCTCCTGTCAGGGAGTTGTGCAGAGCCAGAAGGTCCCCCCTGAGCCTCCTTTTCTCCAGACTTTGACCCCCCGGCTCTCTCAGCTGCTCCTGGTGCTCCAGCCCCTTCCCCAGCTCTGTTCCCTTCCCTGGACACGCTCCAGCTCCTCAGTGTCTGTCTTGTGAAAGGCCCCGAACTGCCCCCAGGACTGGAGGTGCCTCGGCAGTGCCGATGCTCCGGGAAGGAGCAGCGATGTTCCGAGCACAGTTCAGCCCAAAAGACAGAAACCACCCGGGAGGAGCCGCAGGCACCCCCTGACTGTGCCCATCACAGCCCCGCTGAGGCCAGGGACCCCTCGAGCTGCTCCCCACCCGCGCCCTGACTCCTGGGGGGTGTCAGATTGACCCTGCTCATCTGGGGGGTCCAACCCTGCTGGGGCCCCTTTCAGCCAGGGCTGGAGCCGGGAGCGCGGGGCTCCACCAAAGCCAGGGGAGGATGCTGCGGGGTGGGGAGGGGCGGGCCGGGCAGCGGCGGGCAGGAGGCAGGAGGAGGCAGGAGGCAGGAGGAGGCAGGAGGAGGCAGGAGGCAGGAGGAGGCAGGAGGCAGGAGGAGGCAGAGGCGGTGCAGCCCCGTCCCGCCTCCCGGCGGGGCCCGGCCCGGTGGCGGCGCAGAGGCTGCGGGCGGCGGCGGGGACGGGCAGGAGGAGCGCGGCGGGCGCCGTGCGGGGACGCGATGCACTCGCTCTTCAGGAAACGCAACAAAGGGAAATACAGCCCCTCCGTGCAGAAGAAGAGGTGAGTGCCCCGGCCCCGGGCAGTTCCGCTCCTCCCGGGACGAGCAGAGCCGCCATCCCGGGGATCCCGTCCCGCAGCATCCCCCCCACTCCGCGCCGAGGCGTGGCGGAGCTGATCCCCCCCGAGGTGTGGGAACCCTCCCGAGGAGTGGGAATCTCCCGAGGAGTGGGAATGCCCCGAGGTGTGGAACCCTGAATTGTCGGCACCTCCCAAGGAGCGGGTACCCCTGGAGGTGTGAGCACCACCCGAGATGTGGACACCCTTAAGTGTGGGCACCCCCCGAGGTGTGGGCACCCCCCGAGGAGTGGGAATCTCCCGAGGAAAAAGGAGCGTGGAGAAGTGGGCATTCCCGAGGTGAGGAACCCTGAAGTGTGACATCCTCGAGGTGCGGGCGCCCTCGGAGTGGGGGTAAAGCCCCTGACGTGTGGGAACTCCGATGTTTGGTCCCCCCCGAAGTGTCAGCTCCTCCCCGAGCTGGGTCCACATCTCCTGCGCCGGGTGTGGGCACAGAGGTTGTTTCTCGCGGTTCCCCTCCCATCGCAGTAGCAGCAGCTCCAGCGAGCAGCTTCCTTCGCTTCCCAGGTGTGTGCTGGGTTAGATCTTAGGGAAAAATAGTCTGGTTGTTCTGCACCTTTCCCCCCGTTCCCTCAGAACCAAGGATTTGGTCCACTGTCTTTTCCTTGGCTTTCTCTGACGGGGTGGGGATGAGTTTCGGTTGTACTGGTTGTTTAAAAAAAAAAAAAAAAAAGGAGCGTGTCGAATGTGCCCTATGAAAGGTCACTGATAAAAGGGAAAAAGCCTAAAAATCCCTCCCCAGGAAGGCTCAGCCTCTCTGGGCTGGACGGTGGACAGTCCCCAGCACCTGCCTGCACCGGGATGTTTTTCCAAAGAGGTGGATGTTGGAATTAATTCAGAAGAGTGTCCTCTGTTTCCCAGAGGAGCTGCAGGGGCTCTGGAGCATGTGGAGTGCTCCAGGAATCTGAGTAATTCAGGGATTCAAGATCCAAGCCCATGGCTTTTTCATCCCCTTCCATTCCTCTCCATCGGCACCGGTCCTGGCTGGTGGACTCGGAGCAGCCGCCCTACTCCCAAAAATCCTCCTTTGGGAAGGAAGCTGGGGAGCTGGTGCAGGGGCTGAAGTGCCTTCGAGGACCCAGGAAGGGACCAGTCAGCCCAGAAGGCGCCGGCGTTTCCAAGCAGGGGAGCCCCTGGCTGCTCCGTGCCCACGGGAGCGGGGCTGTGGCGGTGGGAGGGTGCTCCCCGCCAGGGGAGGCTCTGCCCGCTGCTGCCCTGGCACAGGGGATTTGCTGAGCTCCCTCCCTTGGGGCTGAGGCTCCAGCTCCAGCCCTGGGGAAGGCTCCCGCGGCAGCCCGGCTGGCTCGGCAGGGCCGCCCAGGCTCCGGCTCCCAAAGCCCGGGGCGCGCTCTGCTGCCGGATTCTGCCCCGGGGAGGGCAGGCAGGAGGAGACGGGGGTGGCACGGAGCCCTCTGAGGCTCCGCAGCCCCTGGTGGCCCCGGCGTTCCCACGGGTGAAGGATGGTGCCAATACCCAGGCGCGTTTCTAAGCTTCGGGGGTGTCAGTGGGCGGCTCGAAAGTGAGAAATCCCGCACCTGGGCTGGCAGCGCAGGACCCCGAGAGCATCAGGATGCTGTGAAACAGGAGGAGACAGCCCTGCTTTGTGCGAGGTGCCCACCCCGGGGCTGTGGCCGGGGTCCCCACGCTTGCTCCGAGCGCCGCCAGCCCCGGGTACCCCGTGCTCTCGCCATCCGCCGGCGGATGGGCTCAGGAAGGAAGAAGCTTCCCTCCGCCGCCCTGCCTGGAGCCCAGCGGCCCTGGGCAGGTGCCAAAGCACCTCTGGAGGCTGCGGGCCAGGCTGAAACCTCTGTTTTTCTGGCTGGTGGTGGCTGAGGAAGCAGCGCAGGGCTGTGCCCGGGGCCACTCTCCCTCCCTGCGCCCCGGCTGTCCGTGCACACCTCGGGGAGAGCTGTGCTTATTAGCCCCAATTTGTTAATTCCTGCCTTGGAGTTTACAAACATCTGTGAATCCAGGGAACACTCCCACCGTGTGGAAACAGCCCCACCATCAAGACGGGGAAGCCGGTGCCCGACCGGTTGAACAACTTGCTGGAGGAGGATTGCGAAGAAGTGAGGAGCTCCTGCCCCGTCCCCTGCTCCAGGCACTGCCAGGCTCCCAGGCGGCTCCCGCCCAGCTCTGCTGCCAGGAAAACAGAGCAACACTCCTAAAATCAACCGCCCGCCCCCGCCGTCAGCAGGGACAGAGATTTCGACACGGCGTGAGCCCGGCCTCATCCTGCGCCCCGCGAGGCTGCGCAGGGGCTGCACCTTGGGCAGGGCTCGGTGCCAGGGTGCTGCCCGTGACGGAGCCTTCAAAGCACCGAGGGACAGGGCAATAACCCAGCACCGGTTTGGCAGGAGTGAGGGGCACTGGAGCGTGTCCTGCCAGCCCCGGGAGCCAGGGCCACGAGCTCCGCTGAGTGAGGCAGGGGCTGCCCGGGGAACATTGTCCGGCAGCAGGACAGAGCCTGGAAAGGAGCCATGGGAGTCTCGGTGGTTTCCTCAGCCTCGGGACAAAGCCTTCCCAGGATGGGAACATCTCGATGAGCAGCACTGGCACCCAAGCCACGTGCTGCAATCTCCCCATGAACAACTCTTCGTCCCCCTGGATGTGACAGCCACCCTGTCCCAACCCCAAAGTGGCCCTCAAGCTCCCATCCAGCAGCACCAGGGTCCAGGTCTCTCCTTAAGAATATCTGCTGCAGCTCTGTGGTCTGCCTGGGCTCGTGGTCTCCAGGCTCAGCAGCCACCTCCATCCAGCCCTGGGCATCTCCCTGCCTTGGCTGGGGATGCTGGAGGATGATGGGGACATTTCTTTTGTCTCATGGACTTGGTTGCTTTGTTCTTCTCTCATCCCCCAGTATGGTAAGACCCTGGGAATTCAGCCACAACCAGAGTTGTTCCATGGATGTGTGTCCCTGGAAGGAAAGGCACAAGCCTTGACCAGAGCCACAGTGTGGGGGGAAATCATCAGCCTCTTTCTACATCATCTTCCTCAAACACTTGCCATGCTTAGAAAACAGGAGGTTGGCGTCTTCTCTGGGTAGTCCAGGCTTGGCAGGTAGAAAACAGTGAGGGCAGTGAGGCCCTGGCACAGGGTGCCCACAGAAGCTGTGGCTGCCCTGGAAGTGTCCAAGGCCAGGTTGGATGGGGCTTGGAGCAGCCTGGGATAGTGAAAGATGTCCCTGCCCATCTAATTCAAATCATTTGACAATTTTATGATAAAAATCAGTTCAGCCTTCACAGTTGCTGCTGAAACTCTCCCTCCTGCCAGCAGGAAAGTTGTTCATTCTCAGGGTCCTTGGGGTGAGAGCATCCACCCAGGAGCGCTCCCAGCCCTGGAGACCCTCAGCAGTGTCACTCCCCATGTCAGAGGGGGTGCAGGCAGCTGGGACAGCCCTGCCTGCAAGGCTGGCACCCATTTCCAGAGGCTGTTTGGAAGGGCTGGAGTCAGCAGGAGGCCCAGACAGCAGGTGAGTCAGGAGCTGCTCAGCGCTGAGGGCAGAGCGAGCCTCCCATCGCTCGCCCTATTTCTGCTCTCATTTCCATGCACATTACAATAAAATATCACCATTCCTATGAGGGAAGATAAATACAACTGGAATAGGCTGGGCTGAGCACAGCAATCCTTCTGTCCAGCTACACCCTGACGTGGGCAGCTTGACAGAACTCTGCTCTGAGTTTTCAGCCAGATCCTAATCTCTCCCAAACCTGAATTACCGTAGCCAGAGCCCAGCCCTCGTGCCCTCTACCCTGCCACAGTTTCACTCCAGTGTCATTAAAAGCAGCATGAGAGAATTTCGTGCAGTGGGAGCTGTGGCTCGGGGAGCTTTAAGGACATTTTTAGCTCTGTGCTGTGGCCTTCTTGAGGATTCGTTCCGTTTAATCCCTCCTAAAGTCTGGCCTCCAGCAGCAGGGCTGACACGGGAGAGTTTTTTATGAAATCTGTGTAAACGGACATTGAATGGGGATGGAATTGAGAGCAGCGGCGGGCAGTCACTGCCTGGTGTGCTGATTGTCCATCCCAGTGGTGGGATGCGGTGAGCAGGACCAGGATCCGTGCTCGCACCCCATCCTCAACCAACCGTCCCTGGCCAAGCCATCCCACCAGGAGAAGCCTCTGGGATGGGCAGGTTTCCCGACAGGAGAGCAGCATCACTGAGCAGGCAGAGCCCTTCCCATTAACCCTCCCAGCAAGGATCAGGTTCATGGGACAAGCTCCCAGCAGGAACCTTCCCAGGGAACTCGGTCAGCTGGAGCAATCAAAACTTTGGGAGTGCCTGAACATCCTCCCTTGGAGGGATTAAGGAAACAGCCTCTTTGTTTGGAAAAAAGGAAACTTGAGAAATCAAAGGGATTTTCTACCACCTGCCAGCAAGCACAAGATCTTTAGACATCCTGAAGATACTGATCTCAGGGAGGTTTGCTCCAAAAATTGCTTTTGCCAGTGAGGGTGCAACCTAATGAGATGAGAAAAAGAAAAAGGAATAGAGGAAAAAAGTCCAGTTTTTAGCGGCAAAGTTTTCATATCACGATAAATATCATCATACTTGTCTGTTGAGAACCTCTCTTAATTAAAAAAACCCAACAAATCACAACTAAAATACTAAGAAAAATCACCAAAACCCTAAGAAAACAGAAGAAATAAAAACCTGAACCCTAAGAAACCCCCCTAAGCCTTCAGAAATACCCAAACCCCTCTGAAACAAAGGTCCTGAGGTCAGAATTGTGGCACATGGATGAAGAGCTGTCAGCTATGGAGCAGCTGCTTCCTCCTGGCCCCCCTGCAGGGAGCAACCCCAAGAACCCCTTCTACTCCCCATGGGAATGACCTGGGATCCCTCACCCCAGCCAGGCAACGGCACTGACAAAAAACAACTCTTCTGCCGAGCACAGCTTGCCATGAGAGAGATCATTTTTTCCTTCCTGACCAGAGAATGTTAAAGTTCTCCAGAAATGGCAAAGCCAGTTTTTCCAGGCTTTTTATTATTTTTTTTTTCATCTCTCAAACAAAGCCTTATCTATTCCAGCAGAACAGTTCTGCATTTCCCCCCTCTGCTGCAGCCCCGCAGGGGCCGTGCCCTGGGCACCTTCGCTCCTGGCTCTGCTCAGTCTCGTGTGTGCTGCCCATCCCAGCTGGGCTCTGGCCAAATCCTGCCCTTCTCCCTCCCCAGCTCTGCTCCACAGCCATCCCCCCCAGCCCGTTTTTTGGCCCTGGCTTCCCTCTGTCTTACCCTGCCAGCAGCTCTGCTCCAAAGCCTGGATGCATCCATGGCTCTTCCCGGCAGCTTCCCAAAGGAGCCATGTCCTATCAGTCCCATCCCCACACTTTTCCTGGGACAGCCAAAGCTTCCTGACTGCTTTGCCCATCAATTTGTACTCCTGCAGAGAATCGTGGAATGGGTTGGGTTGTAAGGGAGCTTCAAGCTCATCCCATTCCATCCCCTGCCATGGGCAGGGACACCTTCCACTAGCCCAGGTGGCTCCAAGCCCCATCCAGCCTGGCCTGGGACACTTCCAGGGATCCAGGGGCAGCCACAGCTTCTCTGGGCACCCTGTGCCAGGGCCTCACCACCCTCTCAGTCAAGCATTCCATCCCAATATCCCATCTAGCCCTGCCCTCTGGCAGTGGGAAGCCATTCCCCCTTTTCCTGGTACTCCAGCATCTTCCCCCTCGCAGCAGAGGAAGGGCACAGGGAAGCCAAATTCCTCCATCCCCTGGCATGGAGATTTCAGCCAGGCTCCAGCTTTCCCTGTTTGACACCCAGCTGGATGCAGGGACTGTGCTCCTCCTCTGTTTTATCCACACAGACCCAGCTGTGGAGGGGACAGGGGGGTAATTAACAGGGCTGATGTGCTCACATCAGTGATGTCCAAGCTGGTTGATGAAGTGGCACCAAAGTGACAAGCATGGAGAAATGAATACACAAATAAGAGAGATCCTACATGAGAGGTTCCCATTCTCCCTTATTTCTCTGTTTATTCCTGCACACTTGTTATCCCTGCATTTCCAGCAGCAGCGGGATGAGCGGAGCACACGCCAAGCTCCCCGCTCAGGGCAGGATGGGGTGCACAGGAGCAGCTCCCCGACTCTGCAGTTTTGAGGTGCAGCTCCCATGGGAGTTTTTATGAGAGTTCCCTGTCCCACAGCCTCAGCTGGTGACTCTCACATAAACCACAGAGGTGGAGAGAGCAAACAGCTTCTCTGGTGTGTCAGGAGAGCCGAGCCATGCCCACATCGCATCCCAGCATGTCCTTGCTTGCTCCGAGTGAGGCTGCATTTCTGTTCCCTGGTCACCCAGATACTGCACATGGAAGCGGCAGTTTCTGGATTACCAGGCAAGCCATCCCCTCCAACACAGGAATTGTCTGCCCTCCCCTTCCCCCAGCCCCCAGTCCCTCTGGTGACGGAGAAGGGATGTCACCATCCCCAGGTGCCACGGGGCTGGAGGGTGGCTCTGCCCTGGCCCTGGGCTCTCAGAGGGCAGGAGGTGGCGAGGGGTGTCCAGGGGCAGCGCCCCCAGCTCGGGAAGGGGCTGGCAGGGCACAGGTGGTAACAGGGATGAGGAGAGCTTGTGGCTCCAACCTCGGAGAAGAGCAGAGAGAAGGGGATGAGGGGCTCATCCTTGCCCAGACACAACATCCCCATCCCAAACCAGCCTGGCAAAGCGGGTACCTGAGGGAGAGGGTCGGGGCCGGGGTGCTGCACTCGCTGCTTCCAGCACCTGAGATCAGTTTTGCTGATGCAAAGTGAGCACAAAGGCTGGGCCGAGGCCCCAGGCTCAGCTCTGCCAGACCAGGTCAGCAGCAACAGCTTGGGGAGCCATGGCTGAGCCACAGCCATGGATCCAAAAAATCCCTGGCTTAACTTTATTTCCTCCCTACAATTTAGAGGTTTCAGTCAAAACTAGAACTGGAAAAATCTCAGACTTCTTCTGGGTTTTAGGATGGTTTTTCCATCCATGCTGTAGATCCACTGAAACCCTGAAGATCCATCCTTGGACTTGCTGGAGTCACTGATTCCAAGGTAGGGCACAAGGAGAGGAGCCAGCACGAGCTTCCGGCTCGGTGCCACTCCAGCTCCCAGCCCTCACAGTGAAGCATCCCAAGCCACCACCTGGATAATGAACCTGTCTCACCCTCCAAGCTCAGGTGGCCTTCCGTTCATGGGTGGGAGGTGAGGAAGGCTCCTTGGTGGCCACAAGCTCTGCCAGGATGCAGGAGATGCCAGCTCTGAGCAACCATCACCCGAAGGCACCCAAACACGTGCAGCACGTTTCAGTCACCCACTCCAAACCACTGATTCCATCTGACTTTTGCCCTGGTTTCTGTGGGATGATGAAGGTCGGAAGAAACCCCAAAGTGGATTTTGAGGAGCTGCTTCTACCGTTGGAGCAGGATCCAGCCACCCACATCCCATCTCCCGGTGCACCCTGCACCCTTCAGCTGTGATTATTGGACACAGAATGAGAATGGTCCTTGGAATTATTGCAACCACAACTCCCAGTGACCCCTTCCTTGGCTCCTCTGCCCAGGAATGCCCACTGGGTTCATTGCTGCCGATGCACGAGGTGCCAGGCAGGCAGCAGGCACAGAGACAGGCACAAACCTCTGAGTACCATCCTGATGATGCAGCTTCTATAAAAAGAAAAAAATCAGTGTAAACCATGCCCATACCAGAACTTCCCAGGGAAGTGTGAACTTTCCTGGAGCTGTTGGATGCCACAAGGCTCCTGCAGCCTGGGGCAGGTTTGAGGTAGGGAGGAACAAGCCCAGAGCTGGGGTTTGGTTTGTTCTGCTGCATTGAGGCAACAGCGCATGGGGCAGGCAGGAACAGGTCCTGAAACTCAGCACCAGAGTCCTGGGGGAGCTGCAACTCAAGTCCTGGGGTCGGTTCTGGGCCCTCACAACACCGAGGGGCTGGAGCGTGTCCAGGGAAGGGAACAGGGCTGGAAAAGGGGCTGGAGCACCAGGAGCAGCTGCGGGAGCTGGGAAAGGGGCTCAGCCTGGAGAAAAGGAGGCTCGGGAGGGACCGTCTGGCTCTGCACAACTCCCTGGCAGGAGGGGGCCGCCAGGGGGGGTTGGGCTCTGCTCCCAGGGAACAGGGACAGGACAAGGGGAAAAGGCCTCAAGTGCTGCCGAGGAAGGTTTATGTTGGATATTGGGAAAATTCCGTCATGGACAGAGAGGTCGGGCACTGGCACAGCTGCTGAGGGCAGTGGTGGGGTCACCATCCCTGGAGGGATTTAAAGGCCATGTGGGTGTGGCACTTGGGGACATGGGTTAGTGGTGGCTTTGGCAGTGCTGGAAGAACAGTTGGCCTCGATGTACTTAGAGGGTTTTTCCAACCTGTACAATTCCATGATTCTACCTGGGGATGCAGGAACTCTCTGTGCCACGAGGCAGCACTGCTGGGATGCTGGTGCTCCCCCAGCCAGCCCCACTGCTCCTCTCCAGAGGCTCCAGCAGCAGCTGACACTTCCAAGTGCCATATAAAGATTAATTCTGCCACCACATAACGAGGTCATTAAGGGTCATATTAAGGTGGTTGGGACTGGACTGAGCCAGCCCTTGGTTTAAGCCCAGATGGCAAAGCAGCACAGCTTGGACACCCCAGCCTCGCCAGCAGCCTCAGCTCCCTCCAGCTGCAGGGATTTGGGGAGCACGCCCTGCTCCTGCCTCTGGTCAGGGGTGGGAGAGCTGCGGGCAGTGCCCGGCACACGGCCCCTGGAGCTGGCCCTGGCATGCTGCAGCCTCTCCTTGCAGCCAAAGTGACAGCAACGAGATGAAATGTTTAAAATAACCCCAGCAATGCAGAAGCTGCGTCACGGGTTGTTCTGCCTCTGCTCCAGCTCTGCCGTCCCTGCACTTGGATGGGAATATTTGGGCTGGCCCTGCACCCTGCCAGCCTGGCCAGTGCAAAACCAGTGCCCACCACGGGAGAAAGCAGTGGAACAGATGCAACGTGTGCGATCCCATCCCTTTCCTAGGTTTAAAGTGCGAATAGCTCCCTGCAGAGAAGGAAGCCTGAGCATGGCAGAGGGGCAGAGCAGGGGCTGCCCACAGGCAGCACCCTCAAAGGGGCCACCTGCCCTGTGGGCATGGGGGGCCGGGGCCTCCCTACCGCTCCAGCTCCTCTATTTCCACACTGATCCCCCTTCTCAGGCACAGGGTGGGATTGTTGGGGTGTCTCTGCAGGGCCAGGAGTTGATGATCCTTGTGAATCCCTTCCAGCTGAGGATATTCTGTGATTCTCTCCCTGTCCCTGCAAACAGCTCTTTTCTTTCTTGCTCCGAAGCCGAGGGAGGCTCAGGCATCACTCCCGTTTCCACCCGTGGGAGATACCACGTCCCCCACCCCCCGCCCCCTCCTGGCCCAGCGGCCGAGTATTTCGGAAAGTGTTGGAAAGTTTGGAAAGGCAGCAGTGAGTCACACACAGCTGCAGTGCCTGGCAGGCTCGGCTGGCCCCCGGCCACCCCCGGGGCACCGCCGGCAGCTGGCTTTGTGGGGTGGCTTTGTGGGGTGACGAGCCCCCCTTTTCTCTCCGCAGCATCTCCAGCAAAGAGCTGACCGAGCTCATCGAGCGCCTGCAGAAAAATGCCGACCAGGTGGAGAAAAACATCGTGGAGACCGACTCCCGAATGCAAAATGTGAGCAAGGCAGGGGCCCACACTCACAGGCTGCACCCAGCAGCCCCCTCCCCGCTCTGCCTCCTGCCCCAGCCCTTCCCGGGGTCTCCCCTCCTCTCCTGTGGCACACGTGGGTGGCTGCCCAGCCCGGCACTGGCACCTGGATCGTGATGATCTCTAGGGGTTGTGTGAGGGATGTTGGGGTCCCCCCGCTCGTGGGGAGAGGGTGGGAGGGTGTAATGGGCACCAGGGCCCCAAAATTCTCCCCAGCCCAGGGAGGCAGTACTGCACAGAGTGGGGATGTGCCTCCCAGCAGGGAGCTGGGATGGAGGAGGAGAGGCCTGAACCATTCTCCTCTTCCCAAAGGATGCATCCCAAGGCGATGCAGCTCCCCAGCCCTTCCTCAGCAGGCCAGGTTGGATGGGACTTGAGCAACCTCATCTAGTGGAAGGTGTCCCTGCCCATGGCAAGGGAGTTGGAGCTGGATGGTCTTTAAGGTCCCTTCCAACCCAACCCATTCCATGATCCTGTGATAGGAGAGGGGAAAGTAAAATACACCCCAGGGGGACGGGGGAGACAGCAGAGCTCCTGCCCATCTCCAGTGCCAAGGGAGAGCGGGGCTGGGATGACCTCTTGGAGAGCACTTCTGTGACCCTTTCTCCTGTCTCCACTGTGCAGGACCTGCACAAGATCAAGGCGTGCCAGCTGGCGCAGTACAAGGAGCTGACAGCACAGAAACTCTCCGAGTCCGACAAGCTGCTCTACGTGCTGGATGGGGACGCGGCCGTGGCCCGGCACATGAAGCACCCCCAGGGGGACATGATCACAGAAGAGTGAGTGCCACGGGGGACACCTGTCCCCAGAGCCCATGGACAAGGGGGAGGCCTCTCCAGGGGCTCTGCTCAGCCGCTGCCTGCAGCTGGGGGGTCACCACGGGCTCCTCTGCATCCCAACTCCCATTAGGGTGTGTGACCCACACCATCCTGGGCACACGGAGGGTGAGATGATGGCAGCGTGGCAGGGTGGCACCTGCCCACTGTACCCACGCTCTGCCCCAGGTCCAGCCTGCCCCGAGCTCCCAGCCACGGGAGCAGCCCCTGGCAGAGGACAGAGCACAGGAACCTCTGCCCTCTCCCTGCCCAGCCATTGCACAGCTGCTGCCGGCCTGCCTTGGCTCTCCCTAAGGACAGCCCCCATCCATGGGGGCCTGGGAGAGGATCACCTACACCCACCAATGCTAATGCCAGCCCATGCCCACATCCCGCATCCCACCCTCACCCTTCCCTTCCCGCAGCATCCGGCAGCTGAAGGAGCGAGTGGCAAACCTGCGTGTGAAGCACGACCAGATCTACAACTTCCCCCTGCAGCACATTGAGCCCCAGGTCAACTGGTCAACAGTGATCGAGGAGAAACAGGTACCAAGGGGGCCACCAGTGTCACTGCCTGGCCAGTAGCACCAGCTGGGCAGGAACTCCTGCAGCTCCCACGGAGAAACTGGCTCTTGGAAAACTCCTGGGCAGCTCCATACTGGGAGCAGCAAACACCCGGGTGGCAGGGGAGGGGCAGAGGTGATGGGACAAGGCCAGCTGCTGTGACACCAGGAGTCAGTGCTCGAGGCAGCACCTCAGCATCCCCAGTGACTGCCTGCTTTAGGCTCTACTCCACGGCCCTTATTTTTTATTTTATCCCACACCCTACACTCTTCCAGAGAAGGGTTAAACCCCCAAAAGTGGTTTTCCCATGGCTGCCCCCCAGCACAGCTGATTTCACCCACGTGCTCCTGGGGCATCCCTACGCTGCAGACACCAGAGCCCATCCAAGCCCAGCTCCACGGCCACCCCCAGGAGGAGGTTCCTAGGTCTTGGCAGCCTCACCCCATTTCCCCATTGCTAACCTCAACTCCCGTGCACCCCAGGACGCGCTGAGCAGCAAAGGCTTTGGGACTGACCTGCCGCTGGTCAACAGCCAAGTAGAAGAGCACAACATCTTCCACAACGAGGTCATGGCCATCGGGCCACACATCGTCAAGGAAGGCAGCAAGGTCAGCTCTCCTGCCCCTCTCCCTGCTGCCCTGCAGGGTCAGCCCTGCCCCAAGCTGTGGAAGAAGGGGAGGGTGTCCCACCATCCAGAGTGCTGCAGCCCAGAGCAGGTTTGGGTGGGTGCCCAGATCCCCTCCCAGCCTCAGAGCTCAGCATTGCACACCGGCTCTGGCTTTACAATGAGGCAAATCCCATAAACCACATCCCCTTCCAGCCTAAACTCACGTTCCTCTGCACCCTCGAGCCCCTGTCAGACCACCGCTCGCCAGACACTGCTCCTAACCCTTGCCTTGCTTCTCCTCCAGGAAAACATGAGCGACTTCCAAGCCAAATACCAGAAGCTGCTGGTAAGAGCCTCTGGGATCCTGGGGGAAGAACCCTCCTGGAGGGGTCCCTTGTTGGGGCACCCCTGGGGGACCCACAGAGAGGAGCTTTGGGCTGAGCTCTCCCTGTGCCCCTCCGCAGGCCGGCTCCCAGCAGCGGCAGCAGGACCTGAACTCGCTGCAGGATTACATGCAGCGCTGCACCAACAAGCTCTACTGGCTGGATCAGCAGGCCAAGGACAGGACCCATTACGACTGGAGCGACCACAACCTGGACTACCCCAGCCGGCGCCGCCAGTACGAGGTCCGTGCGCGCCCGGCAGCCTGGCCCTGCTCCGGCTGGTGCTGGGCAAAAGGGAGCTGGGCACGGGGCCAGGGGAGCTGCATGGGGGCAGGAAATGTTCCTTCTCCCGTGCCTCGGTCTCCCCCAGCCCATCATGAAGGGCTTTGAGATGTCCAGCTGATAGTACAGGGATAGTGAGGTTAATCCTTACCTCTGCCAAAGATAACTTGATGCGGAAGTGTGACAGCTCCCTCACCCTCCTGTCCTTTATCTATCTCACTGCTGGCTTGGCAGGAGTCACATCTTCAGCAACATCTGCAAGGGAAGGAAAAGTGAAAGCTGCAGTGGGGGAACATCACAGCCCCAGACTGCAGCCAGGGTCCCCTCCCTTTGCGTGGGGATCAATATCTCACCTCTCTCCATCCAGAACTTCATCCACCGGAAGCTGGAGGAGAAGGAGGAGGCCATCAACAAGCTGCACGCCGATGGGGATCAGCTGCTGGCCCAGAACCACCCTGGGAAGAACGCCATCGAGGTGAGCACCAGGGACGGGTCCCAGCTCCCCACCCACCCCGGAGCATGGGGGACGTGCCCAGCCCATCTCCAGAGTGGGACCCGGTGCCAACACCACTCGTGACTTTAGTTCCTGAGATGCCAAGTGGGAAAAAGCCTCCTTCACCTACAGATGTGTAAACACCACTGGAGGAGCGAAGATAAACCTAAGGAGCTCTTCTCATCTTCCTCATTCCTGTGGCAATTACCCTGTGCCCACCTAGAGAGGATAAATTATGGTGGAACCCTTCCCTGTTTGGTGGGAGGATGGACACAAGGATTTGCCACCTCCACACAGCCTATGTTCCCATGGGATCATCCCAGCCTTGGGTATTCCCATCCTGGATTCCCCCTGAGAGCATCTGGGTGGCTCCAGCGGCAGCCAAAGAGCTGCTCACTGAGGATGGCAACTGGGACTTCCTGGTGGGCAGTTCAGACTTCCCCCTGCCACGGGGGTCCCTCTGATGTCCCCTCCCACCCCTGTGTTGCAGGCTCACATCGAGGCCGTGCACGCCGACTGGAAGGAGTATCTGAACCTGCTGATCTGCGAGGAGAGCCACCTGAAGTTCATGGAGGACTTCCACAAGGTACCACATCCCTGGGGGCAGCGAGTTGCTGGAGCCCGGAGAGCTGGTGCTGGGTTGCAGGAAATCCTAGAATACAAAAATTCCTGATATTCTGGAAATTGGGTAGAAGAGACGGACTGCTCTAAAACCAGGATTTTTAAGGCTAGGAGAGCACCTCGAGCTGATAGAACACAAGTCATAATTGCTCAGGCACCAAAGGTCAGTGATTGCCTGGCCAAAGCATGACTCGCAGAAAGCTTCTGCTCAGCACTGAGTTTCACGAGCCACAGTTGGTGTCAGCTTCCTTGTGTCAGGACAGCAGAGATCCCTCACTCCCAAACCCGGCGTGGGGAGACCTTGCACGCTCCACTGGGAAGCAGAACAGGTCCATGTAGGAAATCCCAGGTGCCAGAGGCAGAGCTGCCTCCCGGGGAGCTCAGCACAAGGGCTGAGTGTCCCAGCTGAGCTGGGCAGACAGATGTCTGCTGGATAAATGGCATCCGACAGCCAGGGAGGCTCTGCAGGGGAGCAGGTCGGGCTGGATTCCTCTCCCACAGCCTGGGCGTGTTCACCACCCCATGAGTCTCTTGCCAAAGCCGAGCTGTGGTGCCCAGCCCAGGCAGTGCCTTTCGTGGGGATGTGCCAGAACAGCTGCCCCAGGGGATGGTTTGTGTGTGGAAGGGCTTGGCTCTCCCTCCTCCTGGCATTGGCAGTGGTGGCACCACACACCGTGGTGATGCTGTCCCAGCGAAACAAAACTGAGGGCAGGGAGAGGTGGCACTTAACAACTCTGCATGGAATAAGCTGCTCCTGGTTGTTGTTTCCTTTGATCTGATGTCCTGAGCAAGGAAAACAATGATCCCTTGCCTTTCTCCATGTATTCTGGGTGTCCAGATACCCAGAGCAGCTCCTGGTGGCTGTGTGAACACCATGGAGGGTCTGCTCCAAGTTTCAGCAGGACCGTCTCTCACAAGAGACTTTCCCTTTCTGCAGTTTCAGAAGGACACTAAGGATGCTCAGGAGCTTTTGAAGAAGGTGGATACAGACCTGGACCAAAAATTCAGCCCGGAGTTCAAGGACAGATACCAGCTGGAGTCTCTCCTCCGGGAGCTGGATGTGAGTGTCTGCAGGCAGGACTGCCGGGGAGGCAGCAGCAGGAACCACTGTCCCCATGGCACTGGCAGAGGGACATCCCCGCCCGTGTGGGCACCTGGCCCAGCTTTCTCCATGGGGAGCAGCGGGGCCGTGCTGCCGCCTCCCCGTGCCCGGCCTTCCCCTGGCTCTTCCTTCCCCCCCGGCTAGAGATTGCCTCTTCCCTAGCAACGTAATTGCTCACTGGGCTGGTTTTTATTTGTTCTCTCATTGAGTTAGCGCTCGTTAAGGGTGGGAGCATAATTAGACCTGCTGCCAGAGGAGGTTGTGGAACTCGCTGTGCTGCAGTGAGCTGGACTGGAAATCGCCCACTTGGGAAGTGCTGTGCTGAGCCCAAACCCTAGCCTAAGCCTAAATCCAAGCCCAAGCCCAAGCATGCTGCAGCAGGCCCAGCTGATGCAGGTGTCCCGGGACAGCTGACAGCTCTTCCCAAGAGCTGTCCCCTCTCCTCCTGTGTGCTCCATCCCATTGAGCATCTCGGGATCTCCACCTTCAGGGCTAGAAATAGAGTAACTGCTGGAGAGCCTTGTGGCAGGGCTGGAATCAGAGCTGGGAGCGGGGCTGTCCACCAACACACAGCCGCGCGGGTGTGGGCCGTGCACCGGGGAACCCTGTCACTGCCCGCTGGCACCGCGACCCCCGGGCACAGTCCCAGTCCTCAGCCTGGCTGCCGAAGGAGGCAGGAGAGTGCAGCAGCCCTTGGAGCAGGAACACAGGGCCGCAGGAGGTGCCTTCAGCACAGGAGAAGCCGCAGTCTCTGTCCCGGCTGCATAGGAAGGAGCTCCTGCCTGGCTGCGAGAGCCCAGGAGTTCGTGCTTCTCCTGTTTTCCTACCGCTTCTTGTTGTTGCCCCGTTCCAGGACCAGGAGAAGGCCTTGGACAAGTACGAGGCCGTGGTGAAGTCGCTGCAGGAGCGCAGCCAGCAGGTCCTGCCGCTGCGGTTCCGCCGCCAGCCGCCGCTGCAGCCCATGCCCGTGGAGGCTCTGTGCGAGTACGAGGGCGAGCAGGTACCGCCATCCCCGTGCCAGGGGCTGCGGGGACCGGCTCCTCGGGGGCACGGGACTGAAGCGGCACTGGGGGAAGGAGCGGGTTTTTCCAAGCGGTGGTGGTGGCTCCTGCAGTGGGAACAAGGCAAAGGTCGCCCCGGCCCCAGTGGGAAGAGCAGGTTTTGCAGCGGAGCAGCAGGAGGGGTCTGAGGGAAACGCAGCCTCCCCGCCTCTCACACACCCTCGGGACGTTGCGACAGCACAGCTCTGCCACATTCCCACGGTCCCTGTGCTGATGTCCCGGCGTGTTCCCGGCCAAGGGGCACCCCTCACCGCCGGCCATTCCCAGACCACATCCCCTCATCCCCACCACCACCGTGTCAGTCTTAGTAGCTGGCCCAAAGGGAGGGGACAGTAGGGCCGGCAGCCACCACGGGAGTGGCAGGGGTGGGACAGGAGCCAGCAGCTCCAGCTGACTCAGCTGCCGGCTTCTCCGAAAAGGAAAGCCAGAGCACAGCCCTGGAAACGCCTCCTCATCCCTGCCCTAGTGGGAATTCGCTTGCCGTGGCTGTCGCAAGAGGCATGGCTTGGTGCCTGGAGGCTGCGGGGAGGGAGGAGCAGGCACATGAGTTTCTGGCAAGCGGCAGACTGTTGGAGAAGCCGGGAGAAGGGGTTGGGGACGTGCCGGTCCTGCCTCCCCGGCAGCGCTGCCGGCTGGAGCGCGGCGGGCGGTGATTCCTGCCGTGCTGCTGTGACCGGTTCCTGTCCCCAGGGCCAGATCAGCCGCGGAGCCCACTACACCCTGCAGAGGAACAGCGGAGACGTTTGGGAAGTGGCCGACAGCGCAGGAGACACGATCAGCGCCCCCGGGGTCTGCTTCATGATCCCCCCGCCCGACCCAGAAGCAATAGCCCTGGCAGACCAGTACGTGCCCGCAGCCTTGGGCAGGAGCATCCCACCGCCGCTCCGGCCTTTGCCTTGCCCAGCCCCAGGCCCTGCCGCCGGCGCTGCACCCCTGTCTGGCACCCCAGGGCTCCTGCCCTCATTCCCACAGCGAAGCCCTGCCTTCTCGTAGCCTCAGGCTTCCTCCAGAAGGGATTCCTGCCCCTTCGCGCTTCCCCACCAGATCCCACCTGGCAAAGGGGGGCCGGCTCAGAGCCATCCCCTGCTCCCAGGGGGAGCTGCCCACCCCTCCCTCAGCAGGCGGGTACCTGCCTGGCTGCCTCTACCCTGTTCTAATGAAGACACTGCTCTACCCCAGCATGGGGTGAAGGTGCTTTTTCCCTCATCTGCTTCATGGCTGCCTCGAGGGAGCAGCCCCCACAACCCCTCCAGAGCTGGAGCTCCTTCCTGGAGCAGCGCCGGGATGGTGACAGCGTGGTGGAGAGGCTGAGGGTCTGACTGACCTCCTGCTGTCCCGTTTTGCAGAATAGCCAAGCACTACGTGACCGTGAAGGAGAAGACCAACAACTGCAAGAACGTCCTCCAGCAGCGCTATGAGGGGCTGAAGGCAGACAGCATCGGAGGTGCGGGGCGGGAGGGCAGCCTGGGGCACAAAAAGGCTTGAACTTAGGTGGTGGAGCATCTTATGGGGATGTTCCCATCTCCTAAGTGTCCTGAGGACAACAGTGCTGGATGGCTGCATGGGCAGAGGAGCCAGGCTGTGGTTACAGCAGATCGGGCTCAGAGAGTGCAGCAGGATGAGGGTTTGGCACTCACCAGTGGGACTGAGCCCACACCCAGATTCCAACCAGCTTTATTCTGGTCTCCTCTGGTCTCATCTTCGGAGTCCTGCGTCAGTTCGGGGACGCCAGCTCCTGGCAGGGCTGGAGAAAGTCAACAGTGACCTGGACAAGCAGGAGAAAGCGATAACAGCAAACCTCCGCCCGCCGCTGGAGCAGAGCCGGGCAGTGCAGGACAGCACCGAGCGCTCCAAGGACCTCAAGGTAGGGGCTGTGGAGCTGAGGAATGGTGCCTTACAGGGACAGTGCTCCCAAAGGGTCTCCAGCGTGGTTCTCAGTAACCAGGGGTGCTTAAAGTGCTCCCTGAGCCCAGGAAGTGGGGAATGGAGTGATGCTCACAGCTTCCTCTAGTAGAGGTGGGGAGCAGCCCTATGAGCAGCCTCAGAAGCCCAAAACCTTTGCCCTGCTTCTGGCCCAGCTCAGTTGAATGGGAAAAAGGTGATGGCTGCAGGTGGTGGCTGTGAGGATGAGAGGGGAGCCCTCAGGTTCTGATCCTGCCCACAATTTGAGCACAGCAGGGACATTACCTTTGCCACCACTATCACAAGCTCAGAGAGGAACAGGAAAACCCTTGTGGTCTGAGGCAGTTTCTCCTTGTGGACCTGCTCCTCCAGGCTCCAGTGCCAGTAGCATCCAGCTCCTTTCCTCTTTTTCAGACCCCTAATTAAGGCAGGCTCCATGCCACAAACCTTCCTTGGTTTAGGAGGAAGTTCAGGTCCTGGTTACATCACTTGCCCAGGGCTGCGTCAAAATCCAGGTGCTACCACAAGTGAAAGCAAATTTCCCCAACTGCCTGCAGCGCTTTGATGTCCAGGCAAGGATTCATCTGTCAGAGCCCAACGGCCCAGATGAATCCAGCATGTCCCTGACAGAGCTAGGGCTGCTGGGAACCACTCCCCAGCTGCAGTTTCCTTGCTAAAGAGAGACAGGTGAAAACAAAGCCAGCCAAAAATATCCTTCTGTGCCCTGCAGGGCTGAAAGGCACCTTCCACCAAACACAAATCCTGAGCCCTGGCCTCCCTCCTCACCCTGGAGCCGAATGTGGCTGCTCTGTAGCCAGCAG
This sequence comes from Callaeas wilsoni, assembly GCA_013398955.1. Lineage (NCBI taxonomy): Eukaryota > Metazoa > Chordata > Aves > Passeriformes > Callaeidae > Callaeas > Callaeas wilsoni. Next base: position 19,859 of record VWPU01008589.1, read on the forward strand.
GTCCTGGCTCAGCTGCTCTAAGGGCTTTGTTCCTCCTGCAGAACATCACCAACGAGGTCCGTCGGATTGAGCCTGAGAAAACGAGGAAGATCCAGGAGTGCGAGGCCTTCATTGAATCCGTGCCCAACACGGGCAGCGCGACCCTGGTGAAGAACAAGGTGGAGAACACCAACAAGAAGTACGAGCGCGTGGTGCAGCTGCTCAGTGCTGCCCAGGAGAAGTAAGTCATGGCTTAAATCCTGGCTTGAGCCTGGCCTAACGCGGGATCCTGCAGGAGGAGGGTGAGGTGTGCTTAAACACCTTCCTCTCATGTCCCTACAGAGTTGAGGTGGCCACAAACCTGGAGAGGAGCCTCCAGCAAGGCCGAGACCTGCTGTCAGCCTATGAGAACAAGCTGGTCCTAGATGACACGGTACCGGAGGACTTGAGGGTGGTGGACAGGAAGAAAGAGGAGCTGCTGGTGAGTTTCCTGCCCTGTTCTCATGCTGCACATGCAAAACTACTTTCCAAAAGCTGTGGTGATTCCTGCTCAACTCACAAGCTTGGATCTGTTGGTGACAGGAAGGCCTCCCTCAGCTGGGGGTGAGAGCTCACCTTGACTGCTGTGATCCCCACCTACTTCAAACACAAACACCTCCCATCCTCAAATCAAATCAAATCAAATCAAATCAAATGCCACTTGTGATTTGACAAAAGGACTAATGCAGACTGATTCCCTCTCTACTCTGCCCTTGTGAGACCCTCCCACAGCAGTGCCGTGTCCAGGTCTGGAGTCCTCAGCACAACATGGACCTGTAGGAGCAGGTCCAGAGAAGAAGCTCTGAGGGCTGGAGCTCCTCTGCTCGGGAGCCAGGCTGGGAGAGCTGGGGGTGTTCACCTGGAGAAGAGAAGGCTCCAGGGAGTCCTTAGAGCCGCTTCCAGTGCCTAAAGGAGGCTTATAAAAAAGAGGGAGAGAGACTTTTTACACAGGCAGATACTGACAGGACAAGAGGAATGGTTTTAAACTAAAAGATAAAATATTTAAATTAGATATTAGGAAGAAATTCTGCTCTGTGGGGGTGGGGAGGCCCTGGCACAGGGTGCCCAGAGAAGCTGTGGCTGCCTCTGGATCCCTGGAAGTGTCCAAGGCCAGGTTGGACGGGGCTTGGAGCAACCTGGGACAGTGGAAAGTGTCCCTGCCCATGGCAGGGGGTGGAATGAGATGGGCTTTGAGCTTTTTCCAAATTACAATCTTTTGTGATTCTTAGAGAAGTGAAGGATAAAATGGTCTGGGAAAAGCAACACAGTGGCCTGATACTGGAAAGATGGACCTGGCAAGGCTTTGAGAACAGTTATTGCTAGGAAAAACTACCCAAACTGGCAATTCTTCTGCTATAGAAAGACCGAGAACTGGCTAGGCCAGAATTTTCTCTGCTCCTTCAGCTCTTCCATGAAACCTCAAGTTCAGACTAACATGGAAGAGCTTTCACTGCTCCTTCCAGAGTTGCTGCACTGGCAGGAACAGGATCTAAGCCTTGCATGAGGAGCAGCAGCTATTTTGCACATTGTACGGTTACTTTTAAAGGTCACCAGGTTGAGGAGGGAGTTAGAGGTAGCTTTTCCCCCTGACAGGTTTACCAGGTGGTTCTGCTTACCATGCAAGCCTTGAACTTGCTTTTTTCCACAACTGGTGGCACTCCTGCAGCTCAGCCCTGCAGCTCCAGTGCAGTTGCTGGAGTTGATGTGGGTGACAACAGTGACAAGGGCCTGGCTCGTGTGAAACCCCAGAGAATGCCCCCCTCCTGCTTTTTTTCCACAGGCCATGGGCGCCGAGCTCCAGTCCAAGAAGTTCCTGCTCAGTGAAGCCGAGCAGAACCTGCAGAGGACCAAGACGTGCTCCAACACCCTGGCCAGCAAGTTCCAGGAGCACTGCCCCGACATCGAGCGGCAGGAGGCAGAGCTCTACAAGCTCAACCAGCGCTTCAACAACCTCAGCAAGCAGATCGACCACAGGTGAGACACTGCAGGATCGTCCTGCAGAGCCGGGGTATTTGCTGTGGCTCTGGAACCACGCTGGAATCGGAGGAGGCACAACACCATCCTGGGAAGGAGGAGTTGCAGAAGGGCTTCCAGGGAGGTCTGAGGAGGAAGAGGGAGAGGTTGTTGGCATGTGCTGGCTGGGTAGAGCTGAGAAAACGTCAGGATTAAGTTCTCTTGCAACAGAGGTGCCAAGAGAACAACTCTGGCTCAAATCCATGTCTTTAGGGAGCAGGGGAAGCGGGATGGGTTAGGAGGTGTCTGCAGCAGGCACAGGAGATGTGACAGGACTGAAGCTGAGCTGATTTCCCCCACAGAACGCAGACCCTGCAGAAAGCAAAAAGTGCCTACTCCAACTACCGCACCAACTACGACAAGGTGAACCAGTTCCTGTGCAACATCCCCAACTACGAGCCCCAGGAGACTGACAACATCCAGCAAGTGGAGATGAAGCTGAAGAGCCAGGCGGTAATTCCCAGAGCACCCCGGGCTCCACAGGGAGAGGAGAGGGAATGCTAAAAGAAACAGAACTTAGATAGCTCCTGAACATCAAATAGAAAAATAGAAATATTTATTAGATTTATTCTTGTGCTCTAAGGTCCCGCTGTCCTCCTGTGCCTTGTTTACACATAGCAGGGCTGCTCCAGGAGCTTGGAATTCTCAGGGTTGTGATTTTAATGGTAACCCCCAAAAAGGCTGAAGGATGCATTTGTGTGTTGTGTTCCCTCTGACCTGTATCTGTGTGCACCCAGGCACTGCTCAGTGACATTGCAAGCAAGGAACAGGAGGTGCAGAAGGTCTCTGCCACAGCTCAGCAGTACCAGCAGGCAGTGAAGGTAAGGACTGAAATTCTGCCTGTGAGAGAACAGAGAAACAGAGTATTTGGGTTAGAAGGGACCCTCATTCCACCCCCTGCCACGGGCAGGGAAACCTGCCACTATCCAGGTGGCTCCAAGCCCCATCCAGCCTCGCCTTGGACAGCTCCAGGGATCTAGGGGCAGCCACAGCTGCTCTGGGCACCCTGTGCCAGGGCTTCCCCCCCCTCACAGGGAATAATTCCTTCCCAATTTCCCATCTCTCCCTCCCCTCTGGCAGTGGGACGCCATTCCCTGTGTCCTGTCCCTCCATCCCTTGTCCCAAGTCCCTCTCCAGCTCTCCTGGAGCCCCTTTAGGCACTGGAAGGGGCTCCGAGGTCTCCCTGGAGCCTTCTCTTCTCCAGGTGAACACCTCCAGCTCTCCTGGCCTGGCTCCAGAGCAGAGGGTGGGGTTTTGTGGCCTTCTCAAAAAACAGGTCAAGGGGTGAAGTTGTTAAAGCCAGGGCAGCTTAGGAGGAGCCTGTGCATGAAGGGCACTCAGTAATTTCCCGTTTCTCCTGGGAATGTCCTCCCGCAGGACTACGAGCTGGAAGCTGAGAAGCTGCGGTCCATCCTGGACCTGGAGCACGGCCGGAATGGCTACACGAGCAAGAAGCCCAGGCTGCAGTCCCCAGCTGCCAAAGTGAAAGAGGAGGTAAGCAAGGGGTGGCCAGAGGAGAGCTAAAGCTCATGGGACCGGCCAGGGGTTTGCAAACACCTACATTTACTGTGGGGACCTTGGTCCCACAGGGGACCGCAGGGAAGGGCAAAGAATCAGGAGGAAGGGATTTTTGATCCTTTTTATTGGACTGGGCTGGCCAGAATGAGGGAGAGAAAAATGCTGGATTTAACACTTTTGGAAGGGAAAAAGGAGGAGAAAAGCCAAAAACCTGGAAGTTTTTCCCTTCTCTAGACTTTCAGAGAGATTTCACCACCAAATTTAGAAATACTTAGAGTGAGATGAGGCCACAAGATACTTATTTATGCAGGATCTGTTTGTTACCTGTCTCAAACTCATCCTGCCTATGGAGGCAGGCAGAAGTGTCCACCTGGTTCTTCCTGCACCTCTTTTTCCTTATCTTGAGTAGGAAAAACACAGTATGACCATGAGTGTGTCTGTGCATGAGAATCCTTCTCCCTCCCCCAAAACTTGGCGGTTCACCGCTGTAGGTTTTTAGAGGAACACCCAGAGCTACCTCTTTAGGGCCTGTTGTTTCTGGCCTTCTCAAGCTCTTCCCAACACGTTTTTGTTCTGCAGGAAGCTGTTCTGGCAGCCAAATACACAGAAGTGAATGCTGTGAACAAGCAGAGGCTGCAGAACCTGGAGTTCGCCCAGAGCCTCCTGCGGCAGGTGAGTGATCACAGGAGCAAGGTGATGCTGAAGGGACTCCCGTGTTGGACCCACGGAAACCTGTGAATGGCACACGTGGGGCTTTGCCAATACAAGCTGAACTGGGAACAGGTCTAGCTGGTGTTTTGTCCCCCTAAATCACTGATCAGCAGACACTTAAATCAGACAGACCACTCCCCAGTCCCATTTCCCACCCATCCTAGGAAGCTCCATATCATTTTTAACATCCTTTTTGCCATTCTGTGGCAGAATTAAGTGTCCCTTGTGGCTCAAAGCTTTGTTCTGACAGCTGCAGGCATTGCAGAAAGGATTTCTCAGGCTGGCAACCCACAGAGAAGTCTGTTTGCAAATGCTCCCTGCTCGGAGTTTGCCACGGCTCAACTCCCTGCTGTTATTTTGTTGGAGGCACCGATGTCGTGGCCTGGGTCAGGAGTAGTGTGGCCAGCAGGACCAGGGCAGTGATTGTCCCTCTGTGCTGGGCACTGCTGAGGCACCCCGAGTTCTGTGTCCAGTTCTGGGCCCCTCATGACAAGAAGGACATTGAGGGGCTGGAGCGTGTCCAGGGAAGGGAACAGGGCTGGGGAAGGGGCTGGAGCACCAGGAGCAGCTGAGGGAGCTGGGAAAGGGGCTCAGCCTGGAGAAAAGGAGGCTCAGGGGGGACCTTCTGGCTCTGCACAACTCCCTGACAGGAGGGGGCAGCTGGAGGGATGGGATTGGGCTCTGTTCCCAGGGAACAGGGACAGGACAAGGGGAAATGGCCTCAAGCTGTGCCAGGGGAGGGTCAGGTTAAACATCAGGAGGAATTTCTTCACTGAAAGGGTGGTCAGGCATTGGAAGGGGCTGCCCAGGGAGGTGGTGGAAGTGTTCCTCCATTCCTGAAGGTGTCCAAGGAACAACTGGATGTGCTCTGGGCTGGGTGACAAGGTGGGGATCAGTCACAGGTTGGACTCGATGATCTTGGAGGTCTTTTCCAACCTAAATGATTTTGTGATGATAAGCACCAAAAGTGTGATTAACTGGATTTTTGGACTAATTTCTTTTGATCCTTTTTCCAACAACAGCAGCCAGAGATTCAGGTGACACAAGACTTTGCCCAGGCCAAAAAGTCTGTAAGGCCTGTGGAAGAAGTCTGGAAGTTGAAGAAAGAGCTTGAGGATGAGACTCAGCGTCGGCAACAGCTCGAAGCGGAGATCGAAGCCATTCAGAACAACATTGTCCACCTGCAAAACCAGAAGCCCCAAGAAACTGTGGTGAAGAAAGAACTGGTGAAGAAGGTGCCTGACCCCCAGCTGGAGGACAGCTTCCACAGACTGCAGCAAAACCTGGCAGAGGAGCAGCGCAAGAACCAGGCGCTCCAGGATGAGCTGGAGGCTCTCAAAATTCGGCTGCGTGTCCTGGAGCACGAGAAGAGGGAAGGAGGGCAGGAGTACATAGTGAAAGAGGTGCTGAGGATTGAACAAGATAAGGCTCAAGCTGATGAAATCCTGAAGCTCAAAGAGGAACTGGAAGAGCTCAGGAGGCAGGAAGGGACCAGGGAGAGCGAAGTCATCCTCTTACGCCAGCAAATTGCTGTGCTGTCCAGCGAGAAGAACAAAGAGCAGGAGAAGGTCACGGAGAAGGAGGTGCTGAAGCTGCAGAACGATCCCCAGCTGGAGATGGAATTCCGGATGTTGCAGGAGACCAAGGAGAGGGAGAGCGCCCTTCGGCAGAAGCACGAGGAAGAGCTCAGCTTCCTCCAGGACAAGCTCAAGCGTCTGGAGAAGGAACGGGCCATCGCCGAGGGCAAAATCACCGTCAAGGAGGTGCTGAAGGTGGAGAAAGACTTGGTCATTGAGAGGGAGGTGAACGAGCTCCGGCGCCAGTACGAAGATGAGAAGTCCAAGGGCCGTTCCAACGAGCGGGAAAAGGCCGAGCTGCTCAGGAAGATCCAGCTGCTGGAGGAGGAGAACTCCAAGGTGGTTGTTCAGGAGAAAGTGCGTGAGATTGTGCGCCCAGACCCCAAGGCTGAGAATGAAGTTGCCAACCTTCGCTTGGAGCTGGTAGAGCAGGAGAGGAGGTACCGCGGTGGGGACGAACAGCTGAAGAGCTGCCAGAACGAGCTGGCTGCTCTGAAGAACAGAGGGCCCCTGGTGGAAGTCAAAGAAGTCATTAAGGAGGTCATTAAGTACAAGAATGATCCAGAAACCGAAAAGGAGCTACAGCGACTCCGGGAGGAAATCATAGAGAGGACTGGAGCCATCGAAAGAGCTGACCTGGAGATCTACCAGCTGAAACAAGAGATACAAACTTTGAAAGACACCAAACCTCAAGTGCAAATGAAGGAAGTTGTTCAAGAAATCCTCCAGTTTCGGGAAGACCCCAAGACTAGAGAGGAGGTAGAGTCGCTGCGAGTGCAGCTGGCAGACGAACAAATGAAGCACATTGACCTGGAGAGGGAGCGGCTTCTCCAAGAAGAAAAAGTAAGACAGAAGGAGGAAGAACTTTCCCAGGTGAAGGAGAAAGTGGTCCAGCAGGAAGTAGTGAAGTATGAGCAGGATCCTGCCTTGAAAGCTGAGGTGAACTCCTTCTCCCAGAGCATTGAGAGCGAGCTGAAGCAGATCGACGGCCTCCGTGAGGAGCTGCGCAAGCTGCAGAGGAGACGCTCCGAGCTGGAGCGGCAGCTGGAGGAGCTGGAGAAGGAGAGACAGGCCCGCAGGGAGGCCGAGCTGGAGGTGCAGAGGCTCAGGATCCGTCTGAACGAGCTGGAAGAACAGGAAAGAGAAACGACGGAACGAGTGACTGTGAAACAGAAAGTGATCCTTCAGCAAGATCCCCAGCAGGAGAAGGAGCACTCGCTCCTCAAGCTGGAGTTAGAAGAAGAGAAGCACCGCAGACAAGTCCTGCAAACCGAACTAGAAGCCCTGAGAAAGAAGCTCCTTTCCCTGGAGAAGATGGAGGTCAAGGAGAAAGTGGTCTTTTCAGAGAGTGTCCAAGTGGACAAAGGAGACACGGAGTATGAGATTCAAAAGCTGAAGAGCAACCTGGAGGAAGAAAGTAGGCGCAAGAGGGAGCTGGATGCAGATATCAACCGCCTGGAAACCAGGCTGTCCGAGGTGGAATTCAACAACTCCAAGTCATCAAAGGAGTTAGACTTGTTAAGGGAGGAAAACCACAAGCTACACCTTGAGAAACAGAACCTGCTGATGGAAACAAGGAGACTGCAGTCAGAGATTGAACTCACCGCAACAGAAGCTCAGGATTTGAGAAACATGACCCACATGGACAGTGGAATAAACCTGGACTCCAGGTTCCAAGCTTTAGAAAGAGAGTTAGAGGATCTGAAGCAGTTATCCAGAGAAAAAGATGCAGAGATTGAGCAACTCCAGAATCGCCTGAAGACAGTGGCTATCAAGAGGGAGCAAAGAGAGAACCACCTGAGGCGCTCCATCGTGGTCATTGACCCCGACACAGGAAAAGAGATGTCTCCAGAGGAAGCTCACGTGTTTGGCCTCATTGAATGGAGCCTCTTTGTCAAACTGAAGAGCCAGGAATGTGACTGGGAGGAGATCTCAATAAAGGGTCCCAATGGGGAATCGTCTGTGATCCTCGACAGGAAGTCTGGCAGGGAGTTCTCCATCGAGGACGCGCTGAAGAGCGGGAGGCTCACCATGGCCCAGTACGACAGTTACCTCAACAAGGAGATGTCTATCCAGGAACTGGCAGTCTTGGTGTCCGGAAGCAATTACACAGCGCTCGCTCCACTTTAGAAACTTTCCTTCAAGAGCAGCCAGTCAGAGCTGCAGCACCTTGTAGACACCCAGATCACTGCAAAGCCTCGCCCTCCTTCGCGTCTTCCCAACTGCTACAGCCTCTGCCCCGGCCATGCTACGCAGCCACGCCGCTTGCTGTCACACACTGCAGGAAACACCACCAGTAGTGGAAAACATCTGCCAGACCTTCTCCCCCTCCTCCTCCCTGCCTACCAGAAAACAAGAGAAAGCCTTAGGACAGTGAAGTGCCTCAAGTCCAAAGACTCAGTAGAACCTGCAGTTTCTTCAGCTTCTACTCACATAGTCATGTACGAAGCCGTGTCAGGAGAGAGACTGAAGGTGCAGATGACTCCGAGGTGACCAGCAGGAGCTGGTTATCAGCTGCATGTTGATAAGCCAGACAGTCCCACCGTGGACAACTGACTCAATGATGGGCTCGTCCTCTGAGAAAGCCAGCTCTGTGGAAACCAAGGTTTCAGTCCAGAATCACCACGTCAAGACCCACCACCACCATTTGGTCACCTCTGTGCCTGTGCTGCTGGGGAAGAGTGAAGGTGTACTTTGATGGCACCAGCCATTGATCCAGGAGGAGCATTCCCACACCACGGAGGTCAAGGAAAAGGACACGAAGAGATGGCAGAACCACCAGACACAAGGGGCTGTGCACAGCATGCAAGGGAACCCAACGCAGAAGGCCTCCCACAGACAGCTCCTTCCCTCGTGGTTACAAGCTGTTTGTGCTGGTGTTTTCCTGGATGGAGTTACATGCAGCTACATGTTTCATTTACTTGTGTAAGGGAATGGGGAATAGAGGGGAATTCTATTTATAGTACAAAATAAAAACGCAGTGGTTCCAATCAGAAGGTGGTTAGTCTTGATTAATTACGGCAGCCTCTTGATCTTGGGCTGCATGAGAAGTTGCCATTTTGGAGTCAGAATTAAAACACTAAGATTATTCATTTTAGCTATTGGCTCTTTTCCAAGGGGGAAATTGCTGGAGCAGCACTGGAGCAGGGACTAATTAGCAGCATTAGATGGGAGTGAAGTGCACTAAAGAATGGGACTGACTGCAGGTGCAGGAGAACAGTGGATTACACTGGGATGGTACCAGAGCCCACTCACTTCCTTTTTCCCAAATTTCAGCTAATACCCAAGCCCTGGGAAGCTCTGACGTCCACAAAAGCAGTCATAAGCATTCCCTGCTTATCTCTCCTGGCTCTGAGGATTAACACCACTATTTTCCCTTTGTGAATGGAGGGATCAGGGAGGATCACACTGGTGCTCCGGGCTCTCAGCCCCACACGTCTTTTCCAGCAGAGGCCAACTTCAAGCCCCAGCAGGAGCACAGGGCACAAGAAGAAACATTCCTACCCCTGCAACAGCTGTACCAGAGCTGCCATTCACTCCCCACGTAGGAGACTTTAAAACAGTCAAGAATTCATTACTCACTCAAGACACAGATGAACATCCAAGCTGCAACAGAAATTCCTGGAAACAAAGTCAGGGAACTAGAGGTAAGGAGATGGGGAAAAAAAGCATTTTGGAAAGTTTGAAACAATTTATTCAGTTGTTCTGTACAAGATTAACAGTTTTCATACCACCCCCACCATCTTCAGCAAGACAGTCCCAACACACACAAAAAAAATAGAATAGTAAACTGCAGCTCTTACACCCAAAAGGAACTGCCATCCCCAGGTAAGTGCCATGGGAGCCTTCCCTCCCCATTCCATCCTGGAAGCGCTGCAAGTTGCCTCACCAAGGCAGAGGTGCCAGCCTGGCTCCCCATCAGCTGCTCTGCGTGGGCCTGCCTTGCTGCCACTCTGCTCCACACCACTCACTCATTCATTATAGCATGTAAAGAAAAAATATCCCACAGAATTTCCACCACATAAACATTTCCCTGAGGCAAGAGGCTTCGCTAAATTCCTAGAAGGAGGGCATTCTGCTCCGGTCGCGCACATGGGGGCTTCCCAGCAGAAGCATTCAAGTGAAAGCAAAGAGAGGGAGGAGAACCAGTACCTCGAGTCACTCGCTGAGAACCCCTATCCTGCCAGGTGTCCCAAGCTTTCAGCTCCCAGGGGAAGGTGAAGGTGCCAAGCACCCCTCAGGATGAGGCCTTCAACAGGAACCACGCGACATCCACTGCTCAGAGTCCACCAAGAAATGCTGTGCTTCGTTTTACCCACGCGAGTTCTGTCTTTGGCTCTTTTGCTACAACCTAGGTATTTTCTGTAAACAGACTTGAAATCTGAGCTGTATCCATTAATTTGAAATACAATCAACTCACTGATCTTGGGCAGTTATGTATCAGCTCAAATTGAAAACAGTCTTTCTCAAATCTTAACAAAAACCAGGGGAAACTAAAGCAGACGTTTGCTGGTATCCTGGGGTCAGCATCCTTCCCCAAAGCTCAAGGAGGAAGCTACAAGCTTTTCCTTGGAATACCAGTAAATTCTACGTGGATCAGCGCTACCACTGCACAACTGGGACATGGCTGTGGGGGCCTGAGAGAAGACAGACTGGGCAGAGCAGGAAACCAAACCTCAGAAAGCTCAGGTGGAGCCTCAGCCTGCCCTTAGCCTGAAAGGGGGTGCCTGGGGGGAGTATTTAGGTCTAAAAATTTAAAAAAAGAACAGGAAAAGACACTCCCCAATTGTAGATGGTCCCTGTTCCTGCAGCTGTGCTGAGCACATGATCCTGGTGCAGGTATCATTGAGGAGAGCAGTGTTTTTCTCTGGAATTCATTGGACAGGTAGTGACCTTGGTTCATCTCGCTCATTCCCTCTGCTCACCAAACTGATCCTAACTCACAACCCTAGGAAAGAATGGCTTTAGGGAAGGGCCTGGAACCCGCCTGCACATACTGGGATGAGAACTGGTGCTCCTGCTGGATTTGGGACTGTGCTCAGTCACCAGATCACCACTAAAGTCCAGACAGTGCAGCTTTTTTTCCTTTTTTTTTTTTTTTTTTGATGTGCAACCATAGAAAGCTCTATTAAATAAACCAGAATACATTTTAAATACAGAATGATTAAAAAAGGGTTGAGGAGCACACGAAATAGGGCTGAAATGTGTGTCACTAGTCCATTCTTGCTCCACCATAAAAGGCACTGGAATTATGTCTTCCGATCCATGTGACATGCTAAGAAGTGTCCCATTCAATCCAATGCATTCGATGGCAATGAGGATAAAACTGAGCAGGAAAAAAGCATCCCTTTGGAGGGAAAAAAATCCAAAAACTCAAAAGAAGTAGAATTCTAGAAGTCAATGACTGCATCTAAAAACGTCTCTCTAAAGAGTCTTCCTTCTCCTCCAGAGGGGAACATCAGGTGGTTCCTCAGATTCACCACACAGGAAATGTGAAATCCTCCAATTAAGTGTAGCACAGTTTTATAGTACAATTGGAAAGTTACTCACATGTCTTCAAGAAAGCACTGGCAGTGCTAGAATTATCCAAGTAAATCCAAAGCAGAAGAAAGAAGCACCTTTCGTACCCTCCACGGGGAGCCCAAGGAGGTAACTGGACTTGGAGGTACTTGGCAGCTACAGACACAGGTGGTGGGAATCCACTGCAGGACCACCCGAGCCTCCCTGCGAGTTCCAGCTCCTGCCAGTGCCAGGGAATGCAGGAAGGGCAGCAGCAATAAAACAGTGCTACAAAAGGCTCCTCTCGTCGGGGCATGGCTCAAGGTGGCCCCGTGTGTGGGGCTCAGCTCTGAAAGCCTCTGAGCAGACGCCCCAACGAGTTCCTCGTTGCAGTTCAGTCTCTCCAGTTGTCGTTAAAAAAAAGAAATAGAGAAAAAAAAAGAAAGAAATCAAAAGACACAGCTGGTATCCAAAGTCCATGACCTGTTCCTCTGGGTTTTATCCTATGGGTGCTGGAGCTCCCCTCCTTGCAGGCGTCACAACTTGCGCTGCTGTGCATTGGACCCTTTGCCGTGAAGCTGAGAAGCATCTGAAAGAAAATAAAACCAGCTGGGAAGGGGGTTCAGCACCAGCCCATGGAGGGTGGGCAGCTGGGACAGCCAGGCCTCTCTGCACAGAGGGAAAGACCTACTTTTCCTTCCCAGCACCAAGGAATCAAGAAGAAGAGGATGTGCTTGGAGACATCTGCCCACTGGGAGCAGCCCAGCCTCTGAGGAAGGGACGAGGGCAGCACTGAGGGTCCCCTGGGGGCTCCCAGCAGAAGCCCCAGGGCACAGTTCCAACTGCCAGTGGGACTCCTCAGCCTGTGCCCTTCTCTAAATCCACCCTGGCACATCTCCCCCTCCAGGAATCCTGCAATGCATGGTATGGCTGCCTTGCACCTACAGGTGGCTGGAAGTAACCTGTCAGTACACTTTTGCTGTTGTAATCACAGGATCATTGAGGTTGGAAAAGACCTCCAAGACCACAGAGCCCAGCTTGTGACCCATTCCCACCTTTCCTCAGCCCAGAGCACTGAGTGCCACGTCCAGGCCTTCCTTGGCCACCTCCAGGGATGGGGACTCCAAACCTCCCTGGGCAGCCCCTGCCAATGCCTGACCACCCTTTCCATGTAGAAATTCCTCCTGATGTCCAGCCTAAACTTCCCCTGGCACAGCTTTGGGCTGTTTCCTCTTGTCCTGTCACTGGTTGTGTGGGAGAAGAAGCCAACCCTTCACCTACAAACTCCTTTCAGGTAGGGCTTTAGGTGCTTTATTATTGATTTCTTAAATTATTTAATTAGGTGCTTTTTAAATGAAGGCTTTAGGTGCCCACTGATAGCAACAGGAACCACAAGAATCTCACCACTGATGGAACAGAAAGGAATGGATGTGGAGGAAAAGAGAAAATGCACTGAAGAGAGAAAAAGGAAGGAAGTTCAAGGAAGCAAAAGTTCTCCAGGAGCAATTAAAACTACTTCAGACTGTGATGAACAAATGGGAGTACTGAGACGTGCAGCTAAGCAGCAGTGGCACCGAGCAGTGCAGCAGCTTCTCCTCCAGGCCAAGAACAGCTCATTGCATGCAAAGGCTCAGCCCAGCACATCCCATTTCCACAGAACCAGCACCACATTCCCAGCCCAAGGCACCTCCACCAGCAGCAGCAGCACCGACAACACACAGGCGAGCACGGGATGCTCTTTGCTCAAAGGCTTTTGGATGAACATGGATATAAAAGCACTTTTATTTAAGGCATCGACATTCCCTTGCATTTGCAGCAACCTCCCGTGCACCTCGCAGACACAGCAGTGCAGCTGTGGGCAGATGTTGCTACAGCCAAACACAGCTTGTGCCACAAAACACAGGAGTTCATTCTAAGGTTATGGGGGTCACTTAAATATCTACTGTGTTCTTCTACAAAACACCAGAATCGGGAATGTTCCAAGAGACGGCAGCACTAGGCTCCATCTCCAATCCTGAAGTGAAAACACCAAGTGATAAAGCAGGTCCTTGCTGAAGCTGTATCCATGGTCAGTTTTCCTTCACTTGCTCCCAGTGGTCTTTTGTCTTCTGGCACTACATCCTTCCGAAGAATCCATCAAAAAATTCTGCTATGAGCCCAATGAACGATAGTGAAGTAACCACTGAATTCCCTCAACTAAAGGGACAAAGAGCTGCTCCTCAGTGACATGGAATAATTCCACAAGCCACGTTCAAAGTGCAATCCCTGATCTCATTCTCCAGGAAGTGTGATTTACAAACAGGAAGAAAGGGTCTGTCACACCAGTGATCACTGCTAGAACCTTCCTCAGCTCCACCACACTAGCGTGGCACAACCCACCTCAAACTTCAGCAAAGGAAGCAAACCCAACCCATTCTTTGCATTTTCACGAGTGCACAACGCACTCTTCTTTCTTCGGCAAACAAGCACTGTGCTCAGCAGTCAAGGGCATTTTATTCCATGACTCCTCCAGGAGGCTACAAGGTTATCCATGCACACAGCCACAGGCCAGGCTAGCACTCCTAAATTAGGCTCATACTGCCCAGGAAGACCATCCCAACAGGAGCAGGTACTAAGACAATGGAACTGAACTGCACCGAAGTGCTAAAGAACACGCCTGAGAAAGCCGAAATAGGAGTTACACGGGGAATAAGCAGCTCCCTGAAGCAGGTAAGCACGATCTGCTGGTGCTGAATTTCAATTTTCTTTACTTCTCTCCTTTGGAAAACTCTTGTTTTATGCATCACTTCTGCAGGCATCAAACTGAGGCAGGAACAGGCTTAACTGCCAAATCCTCACGTTGTGAGCAGCAAGTGGAGCAATCTGCATTTACACTACAAACTTGTTGTGAAGGGTGGCTGGAAATTAACTCCGTGCACAGACACAAGACAGTCTGGTCTGACACATTTTATGTAGGTCGCCAGGAACAAAACTCCACAGAGCTGGAATATTCATTCCAGGGCAGTCCTGGCAGGCTGTGCACAAACAGGCACGGCTTTCATCCTGTGAAATAGGATGATTCTGAGTATCTCCAGGAACCAATACTGGGGACTCATCATTCCAGAAATCACAGAATTGCAGAATGGTTTGATTGGAAGGGGCCTTAAAGCCCATCCCAGTCCACCCCTGCCATGGGCAGGGACACCTTCCACTGTCCCAGGCTGCTCCCAGCCCCGTCCACCCTGGCCTTGGACACTTCCAGGGATCCAGGGGCAGCCACAGCTTCTCTGGGCACCCTGTGCCAGGGCCTCACTGCCCTCACAGCCAAGAATTGCTTCCTAATCATGGAATAGTCTGGGTTGGAAGAGACCTTAGAGCCCACCCTGTTCCACCCCTGCCATGGACAGGGACAGCTTCCACCAGACCAGCTCGCTCCCAGCCCCTCACTCTGTACCTCGGAGAGGCTTTAGTGACAACCACACAGCTGGAAAACATGGACAACCCCTTTGGTTCCAGCCCTGAAGGATGGATCTGCTGAGATAGAGGGAGACTCACGAGCAGAAGACAAACACGAGCATCTGACAAGTTACCTGGCAAACTCTGTGGTAAATGAGTGGACAGGGCAGAGTGTGGGAGTGGCGCTGCATGGTGAGGGCTGGAGTGCAAACCAGCCAGAAGACCTAGAGAGAAAAACAAAGAGAGGAGAGGGAAAAAGGAACAAATACACATCCAAGACAGAAACGAGCAGAGGAGCCGCAGCAGTTAGCAGAGGTCGGGTTCCAGTTATTGGCACTTCTGGGCGAGCTCTAAGGATGTGCCCAAGGTTCTCCAAATGCAACTGCTGGAGATACAAAAGCAGGGGACCACAGCATGAAGCAACAGCCAGAGAGATGGGCTGGCGTGCAATGGGCCAGCCCAGCAGAGCACTGATGTTCTGTGTGACAGCACGGGCACAAGTGACACACACGTGACCAGCAGGATACTCACTGTGCCCAAGGCCGTGGTGGAAAGTTCCCGGAGCAGGTCCCGTAACTATTGCATCCTTGGAAACTCCTGCTTTTGGGGAGGAGTCGGAACTGAAGGAGATGACATGGAGAGGGAAAGAATGAATAGGAGAGATAATACCTAACGGGGTGGAGCTCAGGGCAGCTGGCAGCTTTGGGTTGTTGGACTTGTAGGATGGAGCCAGTACACTTAAGGAGGAAGAACTCGTTAGCAGCACAGCTCCACTAGTTCCTTTCTGCAAAGCAATGGAAAAGGTCAGTCAGGAGAGGGAAAACCAAGGCAAAGAATCATTCGTACTTACAGATCTGCAAAACATGGAATGCTCAAGAATTCCCCCTTGGAAAAAGCACCCTCCCAGTCAGGGCCCAAGAGATGTCAACACCTGAGGCCATCTGCAGATGGACACTGGCAAGCCAGCTGTTCTGAACGTGGCCACGCTGCATTTGCCTCCATGACTCCCTTGCTCTGGAATTGTGCCTCCATTAAGCAGAGGAAAAGTTTCCACACTGCCTGTGAGTTCCAGGGGGGATGCTTCCTACTCACTTATGGCAGCACACCCTGCTGACAACTCCAAGCACCAAGGTTTGGCACCCAGGGCACCCTAGGATGGTACTTAGGATCTCTCTCATGGAGACAGGCACGACTGGGGAGCGCTTCCCTGCTCTCGATCTCAGTAACAGACAAGGAACATAAGCTGTGCAGTACAGGGTTTCCATTTAAATATACTCATTGAATTTCCCAGCTCTTTCCATGGGGCATAAAGGAAGGCAGGGATGAGCAGCCAACAACAAATGAATCCAACATTAGGAACTATTACTTTTTTGCTATAGATAAAAATTAAGCCCCTTAGACCATTAAGTAATACAATTATAATAACACAAGTCTGTACTGACAATCCAGGAGTCCTTCCTGAAATGTTCTATCCCAATGAATATTGGGAAAATTTCTTCATGGAAAGTGGTCAGGCACTGGCACAGCTGCCCAGTGGTGGAGTCACCATATCTGGAAGGATTTAAAAGCTGTGTGGATGTGGCACTTGGTGACATGGTTTAGAGGTGGCCTTGGCAGTGCTGGGGGAATGGTTGGACTCAATGATCTTAGAGGGCTCTTCCAACCTGAATTATTTCATGGTTCTATGACCACCAGTTTTTTTATTCTATGGGCCAGTCATAACAAAAGTGGCAATAATACTAAAATGACTTGCAATAATTTAAAGAAGGCTAAGCTTGTAGATCTAATTAATAACAAATTCATCATTATACTTTTAGTTTATGCAACGAATTTTATCTCTTGTGATAAATTACCTTACTGCACTTTCTCTTAATCCAAATGGGAGCCCTTACTGTCCCCATAACTCGCAGAGCCAGGGCAGGACCATGACACAGCCGGGGCAAAAACTGCCCTTTGGAAGGCAGCACAGTATTCAGATTAATGGTTACTTTATGCTGAAAATGAAAGCTGGAATTGTGCAGGGCAAGCCCAGGGCAAAGGCCACAGCTTCCTAGCCTAAAGCAGCCAAAATCCAGACAGTCATTCAAGAGCTTCAGAAACTGCTTTGGAAGTGCCCCCTCTGGGCAGCTGTGAACAAGGCAGGAGCTCCCAGCACAGCCCCCTTACCGGCACAGAGGTAGAGGCTGCGGTGCTGCTGACCACAGCTGGCTTTAGCGACGAGGTCAGCAACTTGGCCACGCCCTGCGTGCCCCCGCTGGAATCTCCGTTGGAGCCTCCCGGAGGTGCCACCAGGGTCAGCTTCTGGGAAACGGGAGTTTTCTTCACGGAGGAGCCGGAGGCCGGGCGGCTGGAGGCCGAGCCCGGGGAAGGGGCCGGAACGCTGGGAAGCAAAGTCCCAGAGGAGCTGCCCTGGTTTGCAGAAGCTCCAGAGGAGGAGCTGCTGGAAGAAGCCCCGTGCTTGGAGAGGGACCCAGCGACGAAAGGCGATTTGTAAGATTGTCCTGAAGAGCCGGAGCCACTCGAGTGCTTCCCGGCGTAGCTGAGAGATGATGAGGACGAGCCTTGGCTCTTGTGGGAGCTGCTGGAGTTTTGGGTGCTGCTTGGGGACGTGGAGGAATGGAAGCTCTGAGCTTTGGTTGATGACTTGACCTGCTGGAGGAGGGCGCGTTGGGGCAGAGGGGTGGAGGACTTGGGATTCTGCAGCTTGACAAAGGGAGCTGGGGAGGTGAAGGTTTTCTGGAGCTGAGCACCAGGGTGGAACACCTTCACCTGAGAGCCCGGCACCGGCGCCGAGGCCGGGGGCCCGTGGCCTGGCCTGACCAGGCCGTGGTGCTTCTGTTTAGCCTGGTGGGCATCAGGAAGGATTTTGCTGGGGGAGGCTTGGCAGGAATGCTCTTTGTAATTAGAGTTCTCCGTCTTCTTGTCTTGAGAAGACTGGCCCAACGCCAGGGCCTGCTCAGCTAGGAAGTTTAGAGGAGACTGGAGGGAACCAGAGGATGATGTAGGGGAAGGGTTGGGCTTTGGAAATGTCCTCTTCTCCTCTGAGGATGCAAGAGTTGGGATCTTCTCTGGTGGAGCTTTTGGAGCTGCAGGAAGAGTGAAGTCAGGGCTCCCTCCTGCCCTGCTGTTCAGCACAGCCAGTTCCTTGGACACGGCTTCCAGGGAGGAGGTGGGGTTGTGAATCAAGTCCTCATCCAAGGAGTCGTCCTTGAAGGTGGCAGGAGTGGCAGTGCTGCTGGCAGCTTGGGCTGTCCCAAGGGACAAGAGCTCCCTGGTTTGGGCACTGATGCCCAGGGCTCCTCCCTGGGGCTCCGAGGACATCGCCAAGGCGCTGCTCGAGTGCAGGGGAGGGACAGACACCGACAGCTTCTTGTCTGGCTTGCAGGAAGAGTCCTGGAACAACATCACAGGAGAAGGCACAGTCAGAAGAGAGACAGGGTTTACTGCTGGAAAGGGGAGGGAAGGTTGACAATTTGGGGATAAAAGGCAGGATACACATATTCTGTGCCCGTGAGCCCCCACTTCCCTCCCAAATGCCACTGCCATTAATTTTAGCTGCTGTCCCAGTTGTTTTTTCCAAGCCGAATACTGAGCAGAGCCATTTCACAGCAGCTGATGTACAGATACAAAGCACAAACACAGGGTTCAGGATGGCAGTCACTTGACTGTGGCACATACCAACCACGAGAACCAGAAAACAGCACTCACCTTCACTTTCACCTTAGTAGGAGCTATAACTTTCTTCTTCGCCCTGTTTGGAGGAAGACAAGAGAAACATGGCTCAGGGCATGCCCCCAGGGAAGGAGCCAGCTAGGGAGCACACCTGGGCCCTGTTAGTGATGATCCACTGAGTCTTTGCAGGGAACAGAGGCAGCATCTCAGGTTGCTAGGATTCAAAACCACAAGACATTTGGTCGCTGCTCTTGGAAGCCCCAACTCCCCCACAGGGAGCAGATTAGGGAGTGGAGCAGAGTCTTGGAATGGCAGCAGAGCAGTGAAACACCCACACACACATCCTGCATCAGCTGCAGGACCCCGCTGCTGCCCTCCTACAGCAACACCCAGAGAGAAACCGGCACAGAGACTGTTCTGAAGAAGTTACACCTTTCTTTTGGGTTCCCAGAAGAAGCCAAGGATGCAAAAGCATCTGCCAAATTCCCAGAGAATAGATCTGGTCAGATGCAATCTCTGGTACAAGACATCCCTGAGCTGCTGGGTGGTGTGGCTGAGGGAAGGATGACTCTACACCCTATTCCACAGTGCTTCTCACTCATCCAGTGCCAAGAACAGGACAGTCTGCCAAACAGACACCAGCCTAAATCCATGTCCTCATCTATTATCAGCCACCAGCAAGATCCATGAGACCCTTTGGGTTAAAGCCCCTGCCCAGCTGGATTCTGATGGCTCTTGGTTTGCCACCCACCAGCCTGTTGCCCCCACCTTCACTAGTCTGAGCTCATTGTGTCCCTCCTTGAACCAGGCAACAAGAAAGAGGGAATCCAGAATCCAGTGAGGACCAGCTGAACAGGCTGCAGTGATCACACTCCACTTCACCTCCCTGCGCCTCCCAGGCCCAGCACAGAGGCCTGACTCCGGGCTGTTGAACCAGGCGGCAACCTGGCTTCAGAGTTCTTGTTTTTGAGCTTACTGAAGGCTAAAGCACCTCAGGAAAGTGTTGGGAGATGTCACACGCAAACAACTGCTCTCCCTAGACCTCCCCAAAAAAAGCAGCGCCGATCTGTGTGGGGGGAGCCAAGCAAGCTCAGGTGCTCCTGCAGGATCCCCCCAGGCCCCAGGGAATGGAGATCACCAGTTTTCACTCCAAAGGAATGCTGTGATACTCACAGGACTGATGTGAGGTGTCCGTGTACACGCCTGCTCTCCTTAAACAGTGTCCTAAGAAGGGAAGAGAGCAATGAGAGGTGATATCCAGCAAGACCCAGTAGAGCAGCTGGGATCACTGGAGACAGAGCTGCACAGTACAGCAGGGGACTTAGTGAAATTGAAACCACAGAGAGCAAACAAATATTCAGCCCTTTTCCAGGAAGATCGTCCTGAGCTGCCCCACACAATTCTCTCTCTGGGGAGCAATGTTTGTAGGCACTGGAAAGGCCATTAAGGCAGTGGCTGGACAATGCCTAAGGAAAAAGCTCTGCCAGCTTAAAAAGCCAAATGGAGAGGCAGGATCATCACTCAGGGCACTCCTGCTGCCAGAGATCATCCAAGAGCTCTTCAGCTTCCAGGGAGAAAGTTCCCTTCCCGTGCCTCTCACACAGCAATGAAGGAGAGAAGGGTCTGTGTTGCCTTCGTGTTCCCAGCCAAGAGCTGAGGTGACTTTGTACATCACAGCCCTTTCTGGAAGGACTGACTAAGCACAGACTGAGCTTCATCCAAAGCCCTGCACTACTGAGGGTAAACCAGAGCCTCCCACAGAATCTCTACCCAAACCAGCTGCCACTCAGCTGCCTTCTTACATGTCAGGGAGGAGTTATAAACATTCCTTCAGTACTGGCACATGGAATGTGATTCCTGGCTGGTATTAACAGACTTTTGTCATCCTTTTTCTCTTAAAAAGCAAGCTTATGTTAACCTAATATTCTGTTAATCATGTCTTAGTGTTAATGGAGGAAACAGATTCATGGCAGGGCCTCTCTAGCTCATTCATGAAATTGCTGCTCTGTCCACCTTCAAGTTCCTCTTACAGATGAACTTCTGAGATCATGATGACAGTGAATCAAGCTGACTTATCCATAAAATTGTTGCAGTTTTCCCAGAGCCACCAATCCCTCCCCGTGGCTGTCACTCCACCCTCTGTCTTTAAACCAGCAAGTCAGAGAATATCTTGAGTTGGATGGGACCCAGAGAGATCAAGTCCAACTCCAAGTCCCAGAAGGAGAAACCATTGTCCTTGAGCCACTGGAAAGCAATGAGGAAACCCACTTTTATTGAGTCGTTCTGTACTTAATTCCACTGGAAGTGCCTCCTACACTGAGTCTTGGGCGAACACCTGAATGCTCAACAATAGTTTCACCATCAAACTCGGAGTTAAAGATTTCAATTTCGTTTTATTCAAAGGAAAGTTTTTAAAACTTGGCAAGCTAAGACCCTCAGGCTGGGTACATCTTCACTAACTAAGCAGGAATCTTCCCCCACCTCCTAATGCCATCTTTCAGCTCCTGCACCACCACGCTACAACCAAGCTCAGCACTGCAACTGCAACAAACAGCCACGGACTTTTCCAAGTGGATCTGTGATGTGTTACTCATACTTGCTGCTCTTAGGAACTGCCACCCACTTCTTCCTTTATGCCCCCAACACCCAGAAAGCAAATTCAGCAGAGAGAAGACAGCACTGCCCAGCTCGTGAAATGCAAAGAGACAGATCATGGAACAGCTCGGGTTGGAAGGAACCTTAAAGATTCCAGAAGTAAGACTGTAGAGTTGTCCTTTCTTTAAAAGTACTGAGCAAAACAAAGCAGGCCAGAAGGTGATGACAGTCCCAGCAGAAGGACTCTGCCATTTGTGTGGCTCTCTGCCACTGCCAGCTCGAGGGCAGGGATGACGGAGACTGGGAAAGAGCAGGAAACAGCAGTGAGGCTACAGAAACCACACCAAATTCTACTCACTCTAATAAGCCCCTGAAGCTTTTCTGCTTTGCCTTCTTTTGGGAATACTCCAGAGAAGACTTCCCAGAGTGTCTGAAAAATGTATCCTTCATGATTATAAAGTGATCCTTTGTAATACAGAGCCAAGAAAGCACAGACTGGCCCGTGGGCCTGACCTCAGTGCCAGTTCTGCCTGCCAGTGGCACCTGTCTGACATCAACACGGCACCAAGGCTACTCAGTCAGCACTGCCATTTACAGTCCTGGCGGCACTCAGGACGTTTGTGGAGGTGAAAAGGGGCAGAGGAAGGGGGGAGAATATGCTGGAGGGCAGGGCTGCCAGTCACACGGCCCTTCCCAGGCTGGAGAAAGGGACCAACACAAACCCTGTGAAGCTCAATGAAATCCAGCACCGAGTCCTGCAGCTGGGATGGAATAACCCTGGGCAGCAGCCCTGCAGGAAAGGACCTGGGCATCCTGGGGGCAAGCTCAAGGGAAGCCACTGCTGCAAAGGTGTCCTGCTGAGAGCAAACTATCCCCTGTTCAGCACCTGGGAGGGCATATCTGGACACAGGTCCAGTTTCGGGGTCCCCACAATAAAGAGAGATGCCAACAAGCTGGAGACATCCCGAGGAACAGGGACACATGACAGCCAAGGAGAGGTGGAGGGAACCGGGTTTGCTCAGCCTGGAAAAGGAGAAGCCCCAGGAGGAATATAATGGCAGTTTTCCACTACCTAAAGAGTGGTGGGGACAGGGAGACACAAACAAGATGGAGCCAGACCTTTCTCAAAGGCGCACAGTAAAAAATAAAAGCAGGGAACATTCAGTTCAGTGCAGCAAGGGGAATTCTTATTGGAAATAAGGAGAAAAGATTTCATGAAGAGTGATCAAGTACCAGAACAGGAGCCCAGAGATGCTGTGGTAATCTCCATCCTTGGGAATTTCCAAAATTCCACACGCCAAAGCCCTGAGCACTCCGATCTAAGTCTGAAGCCAGCCATTCCCTGAGCAAGGGCAGGACTAACGACCTTCCCAGGTCCCTTGGGACAAGGAATCCCTTGATTCTTGCTCACCTGGCCTGCATCCAGCCTTTTGGCCAAAGGGGCTTCACCTCTCCTTCTAGGAAGGTCTTCACATAATCCTCTAGAGACTGAGCCTTATTCTTGTCAAGGTCATAACCATCCAACTTAATCTTCACCAAGTGGCAAAGCAGCTCCCTGAGGAACAGGAAGATTTCAGATACAGTTACGCAGATTGGCCTTTCCCACTTGGAGATCATTCTCTTTATCCAGGCTGGATAAATACACCAAGACACGCCTGGCTCTCGCTAATACAGCCCTGCACGGCCTCCCCAAGGAAGGGGAAGGGAAAGGCACATTCCTTGCTCTGTGTGCACACATGGATGCACCAGGGAGAAAAGTCTTGTTACCCCTTCCCAGTGTAATCTCCTGAAACAGCTGAGGTAGCAAACCAGTGCCAGAGCCACAGGCACCAGCAACAACCACAGAACCGAACCTCTCAGCAAGGGGAAGGCAGGAAGCAAAGCTGGCTGTGTCCTAAATGGATCAGCAGCACAAATTGATTTGTTCCAGAATAAGAAGAAAAAGACAGCAGGACTGATTTTCCTTTTACCCTTTGTCACTCTCCCCTGTTCTCAGCACTCCCTTCTCTGTCAGCCCCACAAGTGCCAGGGGCAGCAAAACCCAACAGCTTCAACTGCTTCCACAACCAGAACCTGGGTGTGTTAAGAGTCTGGGCTGTAGGATGTCAGCAATTCAGCTGAATCCCTTCTGCTCCCAAAGATCTGACTCTCTCTTTTGGACTCTGCACAGAGGCTTCTCAGCACTTCTCTCAGAATTAGCCTGGAGCTGAAATCAGCTTCAGGGTGAGATGTAATAAATGCAGTAGTGGCTTCCATAAACAGCACCATGTGCCACGAACCTCCAAGCTGACTGTTCCTACAGGTGATCAGCACTGCTCTGTAAACAAGACACAGACACCAAAACGCTTCACTGCCAACTGCAAAGAGCAAGACAGATCATGGGTTTGCTTATTATCTGAGTTATTCAAACCTGATTTCATCATTCCACTGGAATTTCTTCCGTGGGCCCGCGATGCGCTTCCCTCCCTTTTCTTCATCCTCATCATCATCAGAACAAACTCGCTGCTCTTTGTCCTTTTCCTCTTCCAGCATCCTAAAGTGGAGACAGAAAATGTAGAAGTGATTGTCCTGCAGGTTCAGAGGGAGGATTAATTATCTCTGAACAGCACTGGTCAGAGTGCTGTTCAGTATCAGCAATCTCTGGCTTAGGGTGCAAGCTGAGTTATGGGCTCAAGGTTAAGAAATCTGCCAGTATTTTGTAATAGAGATGATGGGACTAATCCAGCCTGACTGTTCCCAGGCTGCCATGTTCCTAAGGACACGCAAAACCCTTCAGCCAAGCTCTGGTCCCATCAGTGCTGCTGTAGCTGGCATGCCACAGACAGCACAAAGAACACACAGAGCTTAATTAGGCCAATCAATGCCCATCAGCACATTTAGCCTACGGCACAAGAAGAGGTGGTGAACTTCACGAGAGCAGCCTCCAGGCCACAGGGAGCCTGCTGGGAAAAGCTACAGATGGGGAATGAGCAAACAAGGAGCTTACTTGGCAAACTTGGCCTGAGTATGGGCTTGGCATTCCTCCTGGTACTTGGCCACCTGCTCTGGCATGGCCCTTCCAATGGCTTCCTTCAGCTTCTGCAGAGGCTCCTTCAGTCGGCCACCCTGGAGCAAGCACAGAACACCCTGAAGCTCCACGTGGCTGGGGCACCAAAATCCAGGCAGTTCCAAGCCCCGCTCCAGGCACCGTGCCGGAACGGTGCCCCACGGAGGACACCGCCTGTCCGGGGACAGCAGCCACGCCGTGCCCACCGGGGTACCACACACACAGGCCCGTGCTGGCCGCTTCCCTCACCTGCTCGTAGAGGTAGAGCCTGCGGGCTCGCTTCAGCAGGGTGTCCTTGCTGCAGGGGAAGAAGGCAGCCAGGTGAGCGTAGACCCCCGAGCGCACCTGGCTGCTCAGCTCCCGCGTCTGCAGCTCGATGCTGCGGGGACACAAACACAGCGTTAGCAGGGACTCCCTGAGCAGCCAGTGCGACTCTCGGGGAGCTGGAGGCAGGGAGAGAGGGACAAAGGACAAGGCAAACTGCGTCAAGGTTCTTTGGATTCTAGAATCAACAGATTTTATCCCAAGCTATGCTTTGAATCTGATCTGGGAGTAGCTGGAGAAGGAACAAATGGAAGTCAGCAGTCTCATCTGTTCTGCAGCTCGCCCTGGCAGCTGAATGCAGGAAGAGCAGGCAATGAAATGAGAAGGGCACACTGGTTATGTCAGATGCTGTGGCAGTGGAATTCAGGACAATACAAAATCAAACTTTATCCCTTGAGTTTCAACTTCCAAGCGAGCAGATGAGAGAGATCAGAGTGTGCCAGACTCATCTACAGAGTTAAACAGACCTTAGGGGCCTGGCTTTTTAAGCCATTTCTTGGTGTCAGAAAATGTAAATAATGCCAAGTGATACATCATCACCATCATCAAAGTCACAGAATGCTTTGGGTTGGAAGAGACCTTAAAGCTCATCTTATTCCACCCCCTGCTACAGGCAGGGACACCTTCCGCTATCCCAAGTTGCTCCAAGCCCTGTCCAGCCTGGCCTTGGACACTTCCAGGGATCCAGGGGCAGCCACAGCTGCTCTGGGCACCCTGTGCCAGGGCCTCACCCCCTCACAGGGAACAATTCCTTCCCAATATCCCATCCATCCCTGCTCTCTGACAGTGGGAAGCCATTCCCTGTGTCCTGTCCCTCCATCCCTTATCCCGAGTCCCTCTCCAGTTCTCCTGGAGCCCCTTTAGGCACTGGAAGGGGCTCTGAGCTCTCCCTGGAGCCTTCTCCTCTCCAGGTGAACACCCCCAGCTCTCCCGGCCTGGCTCCAGAGCAGAGGGGCTCCAGCCCTCGGAGCATCTCCATGGCCTCCTCTGGACTTGCTCCAGCAGCTCCAAGTCCTGCTGCTGTTGGGCCCCAGGGCTGGGGCAGCTCTGCAGGTGGGGTCTCACCTGAGCGGGGCAGAGGGGCAGAACCCCCCCTCCTGCTGCCCAGGGTGGGGCTCAGCCCAGCACAGGGCGGTTTCTGGGTGCACACAGAGGGGAGCATGTCCAGCCTCTTGCCCACCAACACCCCAAGTCCTTCTCCCAGGGCTGCTCTCAGTGAGTTCTTCTCCCAGTCTGTATTCATGTCTGGGGTTGCCCCGATCCAAATTGTACAGCAAAGTTGTACAAATCTAAATCTCCTCTGAATGAGGCTGAAGTGATCAGTTTGACACCAGAGAAGGACTGTTTGTGCAGCCAGCACTGGAATGTTGGAAGGTGGTAATCAGCCCTGGAAATGAGAGGGAAACAGAGTCCCAAACCTCCCCCTGGCAGTTCCCTGCAAGCGCCTGGATAAACCTTAATGAAATTAAAGCCTGGGTGTCGGTATTATTGCACTGATCACAAAGCCCTGTGCATTCATCAGCCCTCTCCAGGCACTGGCAGAAGAATGAAACCATTATCTGCAGCTGCCTGAGCAACACTGCCACTCTTTAATTTGGGGCCTCAAAAACACAGAGCAGGAATGGAATTCCTCCAGTTTTCCCAGAGAACCAGTTGAACACAGCAGCCTTTTCCCAGTTACAAACAATTCTATATAGCATGTAAGTTAAATAGCAAAAACATGCCTGACATCTCTCACAGGGAGCGATTTACTGGTCTTGCACCAAGCTAAACTCACATGTCAAGTGACCAAATTTAGGCACATAAATATCAGGCAGCATCTTGAGAACAGGAGGCCTGGATACATTCCCTCCAACATTCTCCTACCTCATCAAATTTCAACTGAAAGCCATTTCTAGGAGACTTTCGTGTTATTCTGGGCATGTTCTGCCTGAAAGACCGGTACAAGGACAACCCCACAATTGCTGCTGAACCTGCCCCTGAATTTAGCAAAAATGTTCTGCCTAATGCTCTCCTTTCCTACACCTCTCTGCTGGCAGCACTTACTCCAGTATGATGTTGTTGATGTCCTGAGTGAAGAATCTCTGCTTGCCTTCTCCCTCGGCAGCTCTGGCAGCCTGGAAGTCAGGAAACAACACAAATCATCAGCAGTTCACATCAGCTGGCACAAGCAACCGAGTGTCTTCGAAACCACCACAGAATTACTGCAAAACAAGGCACGGTTTTATTACATAAACTCAGTCACGGCAGAAGTGAGATGGTGCCCTGTCCTCTCACACCTCCCCAGTTCAAGTCCCACGCTGCCTGACCCGGTCACACCATGTCCTGCACACCTTGTGACCTTCCCAGTCTGCATCTCCTCTCCAGATGCACTGGAGTTACCACTCTGCAGTGAAGATCCCTCTGTTTCGTGGGAAAAAGGAGATGGCTTGGTGGCTTCTTTGGCAAACGTGCCATGGAGAGAACAACAGCTTCAGGGCATGGTTTTAACTTCTCAGTAGATTGAGGAATATGAGCACAGAGCTTGTCCCTGGACCAGGAAAGCTCATCCTAATCACATTTAAGGAAGGCTGAGGAGACTTATCACCAGGTTTTCTAGATTAATCTGGAAACTAAGCCAAGAAACCAAGAGAGAAGAGTCACAGCCACAGGGGATGTGTTATTCCCAGTCAATACCATGGAAACAAAAAAAAAAGTCCTGTTCAGGAAGCTTCCTGAGCTATGACTGCAGCTCACAAAGCACTGCCCAAAAGCATCACACCCATGAAAAATATGTCCAGCAGGAAAATAATTCCAAGAGATGAACGGGATAGTAGCAAACTGCCAAGAGCTTTCAGTTTTTCTGAGTAGGGATATAAACAAAACTGGGATTTGGCACAAGGCAGCACAATGAGTTAGTGATTCCTTGCACAGGAAAGGAGAACAGGAGAGGATTTTGAAATCCCATGATTTACTACTCCAAAGTTGAGGCAGGCAAGCAATTAATTTATGCCCAGAAGGCGAACATTCCTCCCTGCCAGCAGCAGGTGGTATCAAAGGAGAAGGCTCAATGCTAAGAAGACTCCTCAACAGGAAAATTATTCAGGAAGGAGAGGGTTAAAGTCAAAGCAGTTCAAGTAGAAGAAGAAATGCCTGGAGGCTCCACTGAACTCAGGAGATGCTCCCACCTCTGGGATGAAGAGACAGTGGCTCTCAGGCAGAGGCACAGCACCTCTTCACTCCCACCTGAGTTCATGTCCCAAAATCCCAACTGACCCAGAGGCTTCAGTTTGTTTCTTTTCTTAATATCCACAATCCAGCAACAAGAGACACAGCAGCAGGAAAATCTACGCAGGAAAATCAGTGGGGACTCTGCTATTAAACTGTTTCACAACACCATAACAATCAACCTGATATCATGGAACTTCCAAAATCTTCTCCTTTAACTCAGACTCAGAAACAGCTATGTTGGCACTTTCTGAAACAGAAACATCCACCAAGAGCCCATTATTTTTATCAGCTGTGGCAATACTTCCTTCGATTCCTCCTCCCCTCCCATCTGCTCACCCCCACTGCACAACTCAGCAAACAGTTCTCTAAGAGCAGCTTATCTTTAGTAACAGAGGTTACTCAGCACCTCTTGCCTAAGTAAGAGGTGCTCTAAACTGAAGTGCCCCAGGAGGCAGAATCACCACAGAGCTCCGAGAGCACGTTTATAACCTAAAATCAATGTTTAAAACCACACCAGCAGCAGGAACAAAACCTCCCAGCACTTGCTGACAGGCTGACAGCCCTCACACCATAAGGCTGAAAGCACACTCTGACATGCCAGGGAGGGACCCCTGACCAGCACCCAAAGTTTTCCTTCTCCAAAACAGGCTGAAGTTTCCCAAAGCACATCACATTTTGGAAAAGATGGGTGAGTCCCACAGGAGTCCAGCTGCAGGAGGAGCTACTGGTGAAAACACACAGGATCATCCTTCTAGACGTGAATACGTTCCAGTCCCTAAACGGTACCCCAACAACGAGATGTTAAAAATGGGTAAAGGACTCAAATTACCAAACTGGTGCAGTTCCAGCGTGGTACCCAAGCTTCAGTGAAGGATCTGCCTGTGTATGACATGGAAATGCTTCTAGCAAATCCTCAAGCCCCATCTACAGGGCTTTCCAGGCCTTCTCACGCTGTAGAACTGTGGCAGTGCTTTCCAGCTGCACTCTCTTATTTTACACACTGTGCACCCCTTCACTGTCCTGACCAGCACAGCACATTGAAAATATTATGGTGGAATTTGTCCTTGTCATGGTTCAACCCCAGCCTGCAACTCAGCCCCACACAGCTGCTTGCTCCCTCATCCAGGTGGGATGGGGCAGGAAATCACAAGGGTAAAAGTGAGAAAACTCTTGGGCTGAGAGAGAGACCATGTAAGAGGGAAAGCAAAAGCCATACAAGCAAAGCAAAACAAGGAATTCTTTCCCCACTTCCCATGGACAGGCAGGTGTTCAGCCATCCCCAGGGCAGCAGGGCTCCACCACATGTAACAGTTCCTTGGGAAAACAAATGCCATCACTCCAAACATCCCACTCTTCCTTCTTCTTCCCCCAGCTTTATATGCTGAGCATGACCTGCCATGGTCTGGGATATCCCTGTTGGGACCAGCTGTCCTGGCTGTGTCCCCTCCCAGCTCCTCGTGCCCCCAAGCCCCTCGTTGGCAGTGTGGGGTGAGGAGCAGCAAAGGCCCTGGCACTGGGTGAGCACTCCCTGCTCAGCAATAACAAAATAATCCCCGGGTTATCAGCTCTCTTCACAACACAATCCCAAAGCAGCCCTATACCAGCCACTCTGGGGAAAATTAACTCCATCCCAGCCCAAACCAGCCCTCCAGCCTCAGTAATTCACATTTCAGGTCATTCATGTCACACTGACTTTGGAAATTACTTCTTGCATCAGGTCCATACTTTGCCAAGAGGGGTGAAGAAGGAATCCTGATCAGGTGTGATCTTGAGTGCTACATTCAGTTGCTAACAAGGTCCAGCACCTGAACATCACTTGACATGTGGACCTTCAAGAAAATGACTTAGAGGAAACCGGGTGACACAAAGGTGTGACCCCAGCGGACCTGAGAGACTCCCCCACTGGAATGTGCTCTGTCCCACACGCCCAGCAGAGCTGTCCCCCCTCCAGTAACCACCAGCCCCACTGCCCCCAGGAGCCGCTGTACCTGGGCCAGTTCCTTGATCCGTTTCTCCAGGGGGGCTGGCAGCCCTTCGGGGAGGGATGGTGGCTGCTTGAACTCCTGCTCCAAGGCCGTGCCAGCAGGATCGCTGCCATCCTCCACCTCCGGGAAGGGACTGCCCTCCGGGGACTCGCTGAGGAGCCGCTCCAGGTCCAGGTCACTCAAGGAGTCCATGGCTGTGGCTGCCTGGAGCAGGTCACTGTCACTGGCGTGGCCGAAGAGCGAGAGCAGAGGGTCGGCCATGGCCTCTGCCTCCCTCGGGGCTGCAGGGTCTGCTGGGGAAGGAGTCACCACTTTCTGCTCTTCATCTTTTTTCTTCTGAGCGTCCTTCTCCTTCTGAAACTTCTTCAGCATCTCCTTGACACTGAGAGCTCCAGAATATTTCTTCTTCTTCTTCTCCTTACTTGCATTTAATGCTGTGAAGCTGCAAACAGAGCGTGGAGGGGGAAAGGGAACTGAATACAAGATCAAGGAGCAGAGAGGGTCCCTTCCTCCCAGTTCACTGCAGGCACAATTCCCTGGGAAGTCTTAGCCCCTTAACCAATTACACCAGAAAAAGTATTTAACAGCTTCTGGAAGTCTTAAGGTTCTGCCTTTTCATCTCAGCTCAGAGAAGGCCGTCCTGACTCACTGCAGAGAGGTGCTGGGGCTTAAACCACCTCCACAGAGCTCTGCTTTCATTCAGCTACATGATATTATTGTTATTCCAGCAAGGAAGGCTGGGAAATGCACAATGAGTACAGAGGAACTGAGGCAGGACAGAGTTAGTGTGAAGCTTTCTGCTGTGTTAAAACCAGGAGAGCAAATTCCTTTCCTTGCTCGCTTTGAAGGAATCACACACTGATGATACCATGTCAGACACATGGTTTGCTGTTGACCAAAGGCAGATTCATGCAGGAAAAAATAAATTACAAGGAATAGTTAAAGGAAGAAGGAAAAAACTTAGGAGGAAAATACAGGAAATGAGTAAAAAGCAACAGATATAGACACTGAAAGAAACAGGCCAGGCAGATCAAAGCAAGGACAGAGCTACAGCACAAGATGACTCAGAACAAAAAGAAAAACCACTCCATTTTACAGCCCAAAAGCTATAAAGGAGCTGAGCACTCATCCAAGAAATACTTTGGGCAGGAGTACAAAGGACTGCCCAGAGAGAGCAGTAACACAGCCTGCCTTGTAACCGGTCCCTCCCTGCCAGCCCGACGCTCGCACAGCCCCGAGCCCAAGCCCTTCCCACCTGCCCTTCCTCCCACAGCTGTGTCCCAACACTTCTTATCTTTCCCTCTGTTATCTTTCTCTCTACTCTCCGTATCTGTTCCCACTGTCAGTGCCTAAACAGAGCTCCAAAAACACCACTCCTGCAGCCAGCTGTGCCCCTCTTTGCTCAGACACTGCTGCTATGGAGCTGTGCTCCCTCCCTGATCATCCCCTGCCTTTCCCACTTGGGAAGCAGCAGGGGTTTTCCTGCTGGTGTTTGCAATGTGCACTCGAGCCACCCAACACTGCAACAGGTTCCTACTGCAGCCACCTGGAACCCTGAAACAAGGTGCTGAGCAGCAAGAACTCCCTCCTCCCCTCCTTACCCAGCTTTTGGAAACTTGGACTTCTTTGATTTCTTTTCCTTGTCGTAAGAATCATCCTTCTTCTTCTTCTTCATTTTTTCACCCCCATCTTTCAACTTCCGCTTCTGCAGAGGGTTGAAAACAAGTCACAATCAAAGAGTTTCCCACAACATTACCAGCATTCCCAGAGCCACTCTGGGACCTCTCCCAGGAATGTGAAAACACAGGACTCATTAACCCAACCCCCCTACATCCTTCTGGCACGTGTTGCCTTCAGCGTTTGACAGCACGCCCATAATGCTGTGACTTCCAGGGTGACAGGGAACTGCTGTCACCTCTGCTCTAGGAACCAGGTAACCCCACCGGAGTCTTATTCATGCCAGACATGCTTCATTTTACCAGGAAATTTTAGGATACAATGGGATTTCAAGTGCTCATCCCTGTTCTGTCCACACCAAGTCACGAATCTCTCCCACTCTGGATGTCAACACACTTTCATGCAGCAAGCTCGGAGCTGTAACAGAGGGAATAATTGAGAAAGCTGCCTTGCTGACCTTGGGACACTTCTTCTTCTTCTCTTTGACATAGTCATCCTCAGACTCAGAGGCCTGCCGGAACTGCAGCGTTCCTGAGTTGATGTAAAACCCTCCGTACTTCGTAGTGAGAGACGCAGGAACCAGCTCATCGTACTGGAAATAACAGAGAACAGTTTATTGGCACTGGGAGCTTGGTTACTTCATTCCATAGCTCAGCTGCTTGGAAAATGCAGTGGGATTCATAGAATCACAAAATATGCTGAGTTGGAAGGGGCCCATCAGGATTGAGTCCAACTCCTGGCCCTGCACAGACACCCCAAAAATCCCAGCCTGTGCCTGAAAGCGTTGTCCAAATGCTTCTTGAGCTCACACAGGCTTGGTGTTGTGACTGCTTCCCTGAGAAAGCTGTTCCAGTGCCTGACCACACCCTGGGGGAAGAACCTTTTCCTGATATCCCACCTAAACCTCCCTGACTCAGCTCCAGCCATTTCCTCGAGTGCTGACACTGGTCACGAGAACGAGGAGATTGTGCTGCCCCAAGAACAGACTGGAACGCCTACCAGCATCTCCTGGCATGCAGCTGCCCCAGGATCTCTCATTCCCTGGCCCTGGCACCCTCCTGGCTCACTCCCAGTCCAGGTTCAGCCTCCCAGGCAGCCACCTTTAGCCACTCTCACACCCCCCGGCACTCACAGCTTCCGAGTTGTCGATGAAGGAGTCGGACTCATCATAGCCATACCCCATATCAATCAAATCCTGAATCCGGTCCTTCCTGCGCCTCTTGCCACCCTGAACAAGGAAATATGGACACTGTGATCACTTCTCTTGTCCAGCACCCCAGAGATACCCTGACACAGGACAGCAACGCTGGCTCCAGGACAGAAAAGCTACAGCAGAACCGAACCAGGGTTGGCTCCCATCACACTGTACTCCCAGGGTGTGCTAAATTCAGTTTTAAGCCTTGTCACACAGAAACAAAACAGTGCAGCCAGATGAAAACCTGCCAGCCAGACTCCACACTGAGCTGGGTCTGCACCCCTTCAACATTCCTGCCAGGGCTCTCTTCCATAGGGCTTGCTCTTCCCTAAGTGCTCCAGTGGGTACAGACTCAGTACTACAGACATCAAACACACACAGAGTGTGTCAGGGTGTCCCATGGGCCAAGTCTGCATCACAAAACAACACACAGCCTGCTACCCCAAAGGGCCAGAGGTAAAACACAGTGTGGTTTTATTGCCAACTACAGAAATAACGCAAAAGGAAGAACGGAAAGGAACAGGTAAGACAGATTCATGCAGCAGTGTCCTGAGGGCATTGGGCTCATCACAGCCCCATGCTCAGAGACTTGGCAGATTCCATCCTGCCACAGCAACAAGGCATAGAAATTAATTTTTGGTTAAGGAAATTCAATTTTATCAATCACAGTAAGTGATCTGCCGCTCACTTTAGCTCATGTCATTCGCTTTCATCGGACTCATCTGATGTAAGAATGAATCTGAACTATTTTTGCAGCCGTGAGACAGAAAAAGAACATAAAAACCAGCACGTGGCAGCCAGGATAAAGGACTGGGGGAGAACAGGCACTCGAGAGCCAGTGAGCATTAAAAGCACTGCCTGAGAGCTGAACAGCACTGCCCAGCCCAAGGAATAACACAGTTTAAAGAAGAGACACTTACATATTTTTCTTCGAACTTCCTAGCAAGAGCCTCCACTTTATGCCTTTCCTTTTCCTCATCATTGAAGGGATCAGCCAGGTCTTTCTTCTGTAGAAACAAAAGGGGTAAAACCATGACAGTCAATCCTGTCACACTGCCACCAAAACCCCACGAATTAAACCCATCCTGACTGGAACAGCTGGGCAGAAGCTCAGATAAATCAGCCTTTAGGACAGTGCAGATCAATATCTTCATCAGTGACATGGACAGTGGGATCAGGGCACCCTCAGCATGTCTGGAGATGACACCCAGCTGTGTGGTGTGGCTGACACACCTGAGGGATGCGAGGGAATCCAGAGAGACCTGGACAGGCTGGAGAGGTGGGACCATGGGAACCTCACAAGGTTCAACAAAGCCGAGTGCTGGTGCTGCACCTGGGCAAGGGAACCCACGGGGTCAGTCCAGGCTGGGGGATGAAGGGATTGAGAGCAGCCCTGGGAGAAGGATTTAGGGTGTTGGTGGGTGACAGCTGGACCTGCCTGGCCGTGTGCACCCAGAAACCGCCCTGTGCTGGGCTGAGCCCCACCCTGGGCAGCAGGACGGGGGGTTCTGCCCCCCTGCCCCACTCAGGTGAGACCCCACCTGCAGAGCTGCCTCCAGATCTGGAGACCAACAGCAGCAGGACGTGAAGCTGCTGCAGGGAATCCAGAGGAGGCCATGGAGATGCTCCAAGGGTTGGAGCCCCTCTGCTCTGGAGCCAGACTGGGAGAGCTGGGGGTGTTCACCTGGAGAGGAGAAGGCTCCAGGGAGACCTCAGAGCCCTTTCCAGTGCCTAAAGGGGCTCCAGGAGAGCTGCAGAGGGACTTAGGCCAAGGGATGGAGGGAAAGGACAAGGGAGAATGGCTTCCCATTGCCAGGGGGCCAGGTTAGCTGGGATATTGGAAAGGAATTGTTTCCTGGGAAGGTGGTGAGGCCCTGGCACAGGGTGCCCAGAGCAGCTGTGGCTGCCCCTGGATCCCTGGAAGTGCCCAAGGCCAGGCTGGACGGGGCTTGGAGCAACCTGAGATAGTGGAAGGTGTCCCTGCCCACGGCAGAGGGTGGAATGAGATGAGCTTTAAGGCCCTTTCCAAGCCGAACTATGCTGGGATTCTGAGAGTGTCTCTGTGGTTTGGGTGCTCTCCCAGCTAGTTTTGTACCTGCCTCTGCTTCTCCCAAGTCTCAAAAAAATCCCCCAAAAATCAGGCAGCATAAAACATCAACTGACTGCTAACCGTGCTGAAGGCAAACAGTAAAAGGAATAGAATCCAGTAATTTTCTTTTCATAGACAAACACTCCTTCCTCAAAGTTAAGATGCTACAAGAGTTTTCATTCATATCTCCTTTAGTGCTCTTTGGAAAACAGCTCCTTATCACTGCCAGCCACCCTGGAAGCAAAACTCACTTTAGATCCAGCCATTCCAAACTAAACGAGCACCACATCCCACACCTGCCACCAGCACAACAGCTTCCCAACACGGAATTCCAGCCAAGGCAGAGGAGTGACACAGTGTGGCCTGACAAGAACTCCAGCCTGTGGGTCAGTTCTCCTGCCTGCAGGATGTTCACCCGCCCTGCTCCCACCTTGCAGCACCTCACAGCAAACACAGACTCAACTCACAAAACAGCAATGCTGAGACAGCCTTTGAGACCTTCAGCTACAACACAGGTTCCCAGAGACCCCCAGGGACACTCACCTTGTCACCTGAAGAACTCCCTCTTACTTTCCCTCGACAGCTCTTGAGGAGATCTGGGTAGAAGAACTCAGGGCAGCGTTTGTGGTCAGGCTCAAAGAGGGTCAGAGTGATCCGCACGGCCGTCGCTGCCGGCTCGGGCTCCGGGGGCTGCTCTCCATCGTCCTTCCGAGACCTCTTCAGGAAGCTGCTGCTCAGTGGCCCATGCAGAGTGGTGAACGAAACCCTGTGGGGCTCTGTCATGGCTATGGCCAAGTCTCACCAGGCCTCACGGCATCGTTCCCATTGCATTAGGAAAGGTCTGTCGGGCTGCACTGATGGATTTCACCAAGGATAATGGAGGATGCTGGCAGCAGAACAAGTGCTTTGCTTTTGGAGTTTTCTAGGGAAATGACAAAGGGCCGTGCTGCGAGCGCTTGCTGCAATCATCAGAGAGAGAGAAAGAAAGAAAGAAAGTCAATCCTTGCACCAGACATTGGAAGTTCCCCGTTATCCCGCCAGTCCATCGCAGGTCTCTCTCCTCACACCACGCCGCTTCACTTGTTAGGGCTGAAGGAAATCCAGCTGCCGGGGAAACAAAACGACCCCGCCGGACACGCTCTGACGGGGCCCAGGAGCCCTGGGCAAAAACACCGGGCTGGGCTGCACCTCCCGGGCCGGGGCTGCACCTCTCGGGGCCGGGGCTGCGCTCCGGCCGCCTGATGTCCCGCCGCACGGAGGCCCGGACACCACTGTCCCTGGGACAGCTGCCCCGGCGGGGGCTGAGCGGGGCCCGGGGCTGAGCGGGACTCGGGGGCTGAGCGGGGCCCAGGGCTGAGCGGGGCCCGGGGTGGCAGCGCCGCCGGAGGGAGCGCGGCCCGCGGGGCTGAGGGGAGAACCGAGGCCGCGGTGGCGGGGCCGCGCAGGGGCC
>VWPU01008590.1:0-85278 GCA_013398955.1 Callaeas wilsoni
GGGCGGCGCTGGGCGCGGAGCGGGCAAGGCGTGCGGGGCCGGCGGCGGGCAGACGGAGGTCAGGCGCGGCGGCGGAGGCCCCGTGCGGGCGCGGCCATGGCGGGCCCGGCGCGGGTGCCGGTGGTGGACGTGCAGAGCGACAACCTGGCGGAGCTGTGGCCATCCATGGTGCTGGCGCTGCGCTCCGCCACCTTCGTGGCCGTGGACACGGTGAGCCAGGGTGGGGGCGGCGGCGGGGCAGGGCGCGGCCGGTCCCGAGGGGCCACTGACCGTGTCTGTCTCCCCGCAGGAGCTGAGCGGCCTCGGCGCCAGGAAGTCGCTGCTGAGCCCGTGAGTGCCCGGTGGGGCGGGGGAAAAGGGGGGCTGCGCGTCTCTCGGTACCGGCTGCCCGGTGCCCTCTCCCCGGGGTACGGGCAGGCCGGAGCCGTCATGGCCGGTTCTCCCGCCGCCAGGTGCATCGAGGAGCGGTACAAGGCCGTCTGCAGTGCCGCCAGGACACGCTCTGTCCTGTCCCTCGGCGTCGCCTGTTTCAAGCAGCTCCGGGAGAAGGTGCGTGCACGAACCATAGTGCGGCCGTTTTCTCTTCGTCCGTCCCGGGGAACGGGGAGCATCGGGACGTGCTGGGAGATGGAATTTCCCCGGCTGTTTCGGCTGCTCCCTCTGACAGGTGTCCCTGGGTTCTTTGCACGCTCTCCTTGCGCAGTCCGAGAACACCTACCTGTGCCAGATCTACAACCTCACGCTGCTCTGCACCGAGGATTACGTGGTCGAGCCCCAGTCGGTGCAGTTCCTAGTGCAGCACGGCTTCGACTTCAACAAGCAGTATTCCCAGGGGATCCCTTATCACAAGGGCAACGACAAGGTACAAACGCACTCTTTTTCAGACACCTGAACCTGCTCTGCTCCAGGTTTTCGGGAATGTGCTGGCCTTCCCTGCTCCCGTGTGAAGGCGAGCTCACACTGGGGTCTTGAGAGCAGCATTATCCCTTTCACCTCCCTGCTGCTTTAAACCCGCTTGTTGCAGCTGCTCTTCCAAATTCTCGTGTCTCTGTTCAGAGTGAGTCGTAGCTGTGGGCAGCATCCTGCTGCTGCAGGCTTTGAGGGCTCCCAGGGTGACGGCAAGGCCGGGTGCTGGGGCTCACTGACTGACCCTTCCTCACGCAGGGCAACGAGAGCCAGAGCCTGAGCGTTCGGACGCTTTTCCTGGAGCTCATCCGGGCAAAGAAGCCGCTCATTCTCCATAACGGCCTGATTGACCTGGTCTTCCTTTACCAGTGTTTCTACGCTCACCTCCCGGACAGCCTCGGCACCTTCACCGCCGATCTCTCAGAGATGTTCCCAGCAGGAATATACGACACCAAATATGCCTCGGAGTTTGAGACTCGCTTTGTGGCATCCTACTTGGAGTACGCCTACAAGAAGTGGTGAGCAGCACTCCGGTACTTGGAGCTTAGAGGAGGAAAAGCAAAGGGAAAGTCAGTGTGTGTTTGTTTTTCCAGGTGACGGGGCTGTGTCCTTTCACTGACTGTAGAAAGGTGCTTTTCAGGTGACTCTGCCTTGTGCTTTTTCTATTTCTAGAATGGGTTTGTTTTTTAATAGGCCTTGTCTGTTTGGTGGGCAGCAGCTGAAAAAGAACTTCAAAACTGGTGCCAGCAGAAGACTCACTATAGTGGCCTAATCTAACTGAGATGTAATTGGGTCACTGCCTGGCTCTGGTCCAGCAGTGTCACAGGGTCATGGCAGGAACTCACACAGAAAAGAAAGCAGGGCTGTCCTGCAGGGTCTGCTAATTATAACTCTGTTTTGTGAGGGGCACTGCAGTTAAAGGGTGGGTGCTCCCTGCACTCCTTGACATTGACCAGCTCTGTCCAGCTGACGTGTCCTGCACACGAGATGTCTGTGGCCCACTCTGACTCCCATCACTTCCTTCCAAGCAAGGGTTGTGCTCTTGTTCAGGACACACGTCTGTGCTTTGCAGCCTGGCCTCACATTCTGCAGGCCTCACACAATGTAAACAAGCCCCTGGCAGTGATACAGCCCCTGGGATCTCCATAAAGCTCAAGTCATGCTCTGTTTTGAGGAGAAATGGTATTCTTAGTGACTGTTTTATCTCAGGAAATGCCACTTTGACAGGTCTGAAAACATTCAAGATGGCCGTTCTCAAAACATGAGAGTGCTTTGTTTTGACAAGGTTAAAAAAAACGTTTTAAACTGACATCTTAAATGTTTGAACTCACAATTCTCTTTAGGTAGAGCCTTCCAAAGGTTTTGAGCCTTTTAACTAGCTCATGGAAAAAACAGAGATCAGATTTTTTTTCACGAAATGAAAACCCTTTCCTTGTTGCCTGCATTGCCCAGGTTCAACCTGCCTGGGTGGTGACTGCTGGATGGTCTGCACAGTACCTCATTTTGGGGCATCTTTTCCTTGTCCATTAGCATTATCAAGACAAACACATATCTTAGTGCCCTTTATAGTTAGAAAACCAAACTATGCATCCCCTTCTCCCATAACTTCACCAGAGATGCTGCTTTCCCTTCCTGTATGTCAGCATAAGAAAAAACAACCTTTGACTCAGCACGGAAGCAACTACTTACTAAAGCTGCTCTCCTGGGATTGAATTTCTTTCCAGCAAGCTCTGTGGGACTGGAGCTCAAGAGCAGGGAACTCATGGAGTTGAGAGTTGGTGCAGAGCAGCGTTTGCTCCGTGCCCTGGTCCCATCCCACAGTAACTGTGTGCTCCTCTTGTTCCAGCAAGCGGGAGAACTGCAAGCTGAGGGACTCCAGCGGGCAGCACCTCACCATGGAGTTCTGCAGTTACCCTGCCTACATGTCCCGGTACATCGACTACCGCTACTGCTCTCTGGAAGAAGAAAGCCACAGTGCTGGAGGCGGGAATAATGTGCCTGTCTGTGAGAAATTTTCGGTAAGCAACGTGAATCCCTGCTCCCTTCCTGGCTCCATGGAAAGAGGCACATGTGGCCTGAGCCAGAAGTGGTAGGAAAGCACCTGGGAACTTCCACTCGCCTGCTTCACAGTACAAGGAACATTTTCAAGCTTCAGGTGGCTTTATGACAGGCAGGGCAATAGAGTGCTCCACTTGGAGGTGGGGAATCCTACAGGCTTTGTTAGGAAGATTCCAAAAGAGACTCTATGGCCCTAAACAGTGGGATAGTGTGAGTTACAGTATCCCTTGCTGTCCTGGGGGGCTGCAAGTTCTGCCTTAGTTTGGCTTGTCCTACAAGAAGGAAGTGCCACCTCTACCCTTCCCTGTATCTTCATTAGATATAAAAAATTATTACCTGTCTGCAGCTTCTGGCACTGTAGCACAGGGTGATCCACAACAGCTCGTCCTCGTGCAGCTACAGCAGCAAAGAGCCCATCTGATCAGATCATAACTGGCTTCAGGTGCTTCATGAAGAAAAGGAGCTCTTCCAGATGTTGCACATTCTGTCACAGAACACAGGCTGGGGAAATCTCTGGAAGTTTCTCATCCAGCCACCACCTCAGTGTTGCTCAGAGCCTTGTTTGGTAAATTCTAATATTGTGTAAGGACAAAGATTACAAAACAGCTCCAGGCCCCTGTTCCAGTGCTTGACCACTACATGAAAAATATTTTCCTGTATCTCTAGTCATAATTTCCCCTGACTTACCAGGTCCCCTCTCCCTGTGCTCTCACAAGAGTTTAGTTCCATCTTGTCAGTGACCTCTGCTGTAGGTACCTGCAGACACCTACTAGATATCCCCCTCCCCCTAGTCTTGTGTTTTCCAGGTAGAACAAACCCACCTTCCTTGGCCTCTCCTCATTTGCTGTGTGCTGCACCTTGACAGCTCCCTGCTGCACCCAGTGCAGCATTTCAGCACCTTCCCTGTGTGCTGTGGGGCTGTAACTGGACACTGTTCCTGATCCAGCCTCACAAGCCCTCAGTGGAAGGGAATGACTAGCTCCACTCCACATTATGGTGATCGCTGTTCTAACGGAAGATGGAGGCTACAGACCTCTCTCTCTCTCTCTCTCTCCCCAGGCCTATGGCTGGTGTCCAAAAGGGGTGAAGTGTCCACAGTCTCATAACATTGACCTCATCATTGATGAGGATGACAAGCTTTGGGAGAAGCGAAAGAAACGAAAGCACAGATGGAAGCACCGGAAGAACATGAAAGTGCTTGCAAAGGCATTCCAAGAGGAAAGCTCAGGGGAAAAAATGGAGCAAGCTCAGAACGGGGAGGAGGGACCGCCACGGAAGCAGAGCTGCTATGAGCCTACAGCTGCTACAGAGCCGGCAGAGATTGCACCCAATGGAGAGGGCAGGCCACTGGAAGAGATCTCCATGGACGTGGAAACAGAGGCCAGCTCGGACACCAGCACACAATGGGAAGAGAATCTGGGGAGCACTGAAAGAACTGACCAGGGAACAGCTACCCTGAGCCCATCTGCTAAGGGAAATGCCTCTGACAGCGACCAAGTGGAGAGGAAGTCAAAGGTTCCCGCTGTGTTGGGCTCAGCCAGTCACCCAGCCGTCCCTGAGGCTGAAGCAGCAGGTGCTGCAGGAAAGGAAAAGGAAACCCATGGCCCTCCTTCGCTGGGGGGCACACACCGAGCTGGCTTTGATGCCTTCATGACGGGCTATATCATGGCTTACGTGTGGATGCTCAAGCAAGGGAAAAACACAGACGCTGGTGCAGGGCCCTGGTTGCCAGACTGCCATAATAAACTGTACCTCAGTGGGAAATCAGTGCCACTGCAAATAGTGAAGAGCTTGTTTTCTAAATCTTCCAAAGCTCACAGTGAGAAGATAAAGTTGGCCTGGGACAGTGCATAGAGCTAAAGACCTCCTCACTAAACTGGGCTTTTTTTTCTCCTCCACGTTTTGGAGTTCTTTCTTCCATCAAGAACTCATCAAAAAGGGAGCAGGTTTCATATTCTTGATTCTGTTTTAGCATCTGACCGATTAAATTGCTCTCAGTTGGAATTGCCCGTGTTCCTTAGTGGCATGCTGGGACGTGAAGGCAGGGATGAGGCTGAAGGGGGGGAAATGCACCTTCGGTTAGAGCATGCACAGATGAGACCTTTGCCCCTACAGGAGAGAAGGGAAAAAGAAAGTTCCTCCCAAATGGGCCACCTGATTCTAGTGCAGGCTAACTGCATGCAGAACCAAGCCATAGCAGGTCTTCAGACTTGTTCCAAGGGGAGAGGCAGTGGGGCTGAAAGCCAGATATGTGATCCTGAGAAACTGCACAGCTTCTTGTGCTGCTGAAGCTGTTTAGGGCTAGAACAGAGCAGCCACCACGGCAAGCACCCTGCAGGCTGCTATCAAAAGCCATCCTATCTGGCAGGTCACAAGCTATGGCCAACTCTTCAGAGTTCTGTAACACAGAGCAGAGAAAAAACCCCTTGAGTCTCTCACGGGTTTAATAGTGGAACTCTTCAGTGAGATGCAGGAGAGAAATAACACTGAGTATGACAGTTTTCCTTGGGTATAACTCAGCAGTGAGTAATAGCAAATACAATCTCAAGCCAGGTATTAATGGCATTTGTAGCTTAAGTAAGCATTTGAGCCAGCTTTTTTAACTTAGAGTTGTCCTCTTAATCACAAGACTCAGGCCTTGATTTCATTTTTATTTTGAAAGCAAGTTGGGAAAGTTTACAAAACCTGACCAAGAAAAAAATTATGAAAATATTTAAGTGGATTCATCTTTGGTTACTTCTTATTGCAGTTCCAATAAAACATACACCATTTCTATAGTTCAAAAAAGTCAGAAGGTCAATCAACATAAAAACAAGACGTGCTTTCTTTACATATTCATAAATATCCGCAATATTAGAAAAGTTGTTTTGCAAAGATTTTTTTCTGGCAGTGTTAACTTACTATTATACACAGGCTACAAACTTCTTCCTAAGCCTTTAATTACAAGTTCAGCTATTTACAGACTGCAAAATATTAAGACGTAAAATTCCTTCATAAATACGAAAATAGATCATCTCGCAAAGATCTTTATACTTAATCAAATATCTGGCTGCCCCTCCTCCCAAAAAAAGGTTATTTGTTTTGCATAGAAATGTAGTGACATGCAATATAAACAATAGCATTAAGTGCAAACAGGAATTATTCAAGTGTCTTTAGTTGTACTGGCAAAAAATACCAATGTTCTGTTACACACAATACATCAATGCCTCTCCAACAGGTACAAGTCTGCTACAGCCCCTTGGCTGTGCTGCTTTTGAGGGGCAGCAATTCACATGCATTCTCTTGGCTGCGTTTTATCAACCTGCAACCACAACAAAAATAGCTTATAACAGACATTTAAATGAACTCAATATAGATTTAAAGTGAATTAAAAACATCTTTGATCTCTTCAGGGAGATGTGTAGCAATGTGTAGAAAGTACTTTAAAAGAGCAAGAACTGCTCTTGTAAAGTCAAAATCACGGTAAAATCCAATCACGATAAAAGTTTGTCACATCACTATAAAACAAGGAGTTTGCTGACCACATGTTCAAATTCATGTTTATCAGTAGCTGTCAGAAAATGGCCCTCTGTAGAAAAGCAACCTCAGTAGGCACAAAACCTAGGAGTTACTAGGTGCAGCCTAGATTCAGCTTTAGCAACCAAAGGGATGAGATGTAGTAACTTCCAACTGCCCCCAGACCCTTGGAAACACTGGGTTTCAGCAACCACTCTGCGATTTTTAAAATGACCTTTTACTCCAGTTTCATATGCATGCCTCTTCCCATGCAGACCAATCCAGGAAAGGCCTGAGCTCCTAGTCCTTGGCATTTCTATTTCTGACATCTCCACCTCAGTACAAAGAGCCAGAAAAGTTGATAGTTGTGCCCAATGCATGTCAATTGGTTGTGCTTAGAGCGGACATTTAAGAAAATAAAATTTTAGCTGTGCTGCTTTGTAAGAGCTATTCAGGGCAGGGAAACATTGTAAGGACAGCAGTGTAAGAGAACAGTGAGGTCACTGCAGCGGGTGCCCTGGAGGTGCCCCACGCCCGACTGCTCAAGCTTTGCAGTCAGGGTCAGAGAGGGAACAGGCTTCATGATGAGGTGTCAGCACCGACAGCCCGGGCTCACCCACGCGAGCCACAGCGCAGCCAGAGGTGTGCGTGTGCTCTCCGGTCAGGCTGCTGGGCAGCTTCCCTCAGCCTGGGGATCCAGGAGTAAACTACTCATTATTGCTTGTTTGTCTGAAGTCACACATCTAAATGCATCCTGTGACAACAGAAGCTGGTGCTGATGGTTTCCCTCCCAGAAGATACAATTGTAGCAAAGACACACAAAAAAAAAAAAAAAAAAAAAATAAAATAAAAAAAAAAAAAAAAAAAAAAAGAAAAAGAAAAAAAGAAAAAAGAAAAAAAAAAAAGAATAAATAAAAAGGCACCAGGCAGGCAACTCACTGGCAACTGAGTTCTGGTGTTTCTCTGTCCTCAAAGGAAGTTACCCCACACACTGGCAGCCATACTACAAGCTGCTCTGCACTCTGCAGACATGATACAGAAGACAGAGACTACTCTACAGATCAGCATCTTCAAAGGCAGCGAGGTGTGGGCCAAAAGGGGTGATTCTCTCTTTCGAACTGCCTGATCTGGCATGGACTGTATTAAATAACTCAGCAACACCAGGTTTCTCATTTCATTCATGGCAGCCACTGCAAAGGGAGAACTGCTGCTCAGGTTAACACACACTTCACTAGAGGAAGCCATAGCTGTAACTCAGAATAGCTACCTACACCTCTGGAAAGATACAC
This sequence comes from Callaeas wilsoni, assembly GCA_013398955.1. NCBI lineage: Eukaryota > Metazoa > Chordata > Aves > Passeriformes > Callaeidae > Callaeas > Callaeas wilsoni. The sequence continues at coordinate 7,749 of VWPU01008590.1, forward strand.
ACCCCAGCCAAGAAAGAACTAACGCTTTCTCTATCCTTTCTTTGAGATGGGAGAAGAGTAGAAATAGTCTGGCTTCCATCAGAGACTAGCTTACTAGTATCCAGCCTTACAAGAGGACAGGAAGAGTGTAACAGGCTACCTGGATGAAATTCTGGACTCTGCTGCATCACCATCTGCTCAGCAGGTGTGCAATGTTTACCTCACTTAGGAATGATAACATAGATTTAAAAAAACCCCATAAAACAAACTTTTAAAAATCCCATGTTTTTGGGATGATGATAGTGGAAAAGGGCAGGGTGTTGCACAAATATCACAGAACAAGATTTCCCATACATTGCATCCCAGAGCAGGGATCGCTGATGCTAGTTCCAGCAAGCAGCATTAATACTCATGTTGCTGCTTCTTTCACAGGTACCTGCTAGGGAGGGAAGTTAAAAAAAAAATAAATAAAAAGATCATCCTATTCAGTGACAGGAGAAACCAAGAAAGACAGCAGCTTCTTTCTGTAGAGGAAACAAAAAGTCATTTTGGGACAAGCTTATTTTCTTCAGTTTGACAATTCAAAGCCTTCCTGTGAGTTGTCCTTTCCAATAACACTTGTGTGGCTACAACACTGCTGGCAGCTTCTCCTGAATAGGAGATCCCTGTCCTCTGTCAAGCAGGCTACTGAGGAGCCATCATGACTGGAGTGAAATCAGTGAGATGGAATGTCGTACCAGAGAGGGAGGTAAATGTGGCCCTTCTAAGCTTAGTGATAATAGTTCATTGTGATGTAGCTACTGTATTTAACTATTCTGCAGAAACAGATCATGATGTCCACTCTGCTCTTCAGAGATATGAGCCCACCCCCTGCCAAAAGCTCAGTACAGCTGGTACTTTCAGGAGCAGTTTCTTCAGAAGCCCAGAAATGGCAATGCCTGGAATATGTCTCTCTGTGCGCTGGGCAAATCTTCCTCCACATTTGGGCTGAGGAACATAAAGAGCTGTACAAGGAAGCGAGCTTCCCTGCACAAATGTATTAAACATCATTACTAAATCCCAAGGGAAAGTGAAACACCAGAGAACAGATTCTTCTTGTTAATTGCGAAGTACTTGTCATGTGACTCAGCCTGCAGATTGTGACCAGCATGAGGGGTTTTGTTTTTGCTGCTTTTGAAAGAAGAGCTTGTTTAATGCTACAACAGCATTCAAAGCAGCTCTGGGACCAAAGAGCATTCCTATCTGCTCAACATAGCTTGGAAAGACTTCTGTGCCTGTTTCTAAAACAGAGGCTCCAACTCACGTGCACTGATGCAGAATGTTAATGAAAAATCTGCAGTGGCTTAGAGCAGCTGTTCAGTTAGAGGAAGAGGGAAAAAATCTAAGGGTCATTCTTTCTGCTCTACATGGAGCTTAAGACCTTAAAATGCCCCATGCTGGAAATCCAGGTCAAACGGTTTACATGGTGCCTGCTCTGGCTGCTGCCTCTTGGAAGGACTGTGGGACCCACATGGCCATTCTGGCTGGAGTAGTTCCCTCTCCTAATGCAAATCAGGAAAGGGAATAAGCACAATTCGAAATAAAGTTTTATAAAATAATCTGACACTGTCTGCAGCTATCTGTCCGACAGCCAGCTTCCGCCATCCATTGAGTCTCTTTCAAATGTGAAGCCCAGCACTGCAGAAAAACAGAGTTTAAGCAACTGGGAACAACTGTTCCCTCAAGGACACATTCAGTTTGAGCCCGCTCTTCATATGTCACAAGTTGACTTTGTGCTGCCACTTGCTGAGATGTTGGAGGAGGTCTGAGACAACAGGGCAGGACTGTCCCCATCCTGCTCCCTGAAGGGCCATGCCTCTCTCTCCAGCTCAGTGGAAGGACTAACACTGAACAGAGGCTTTGTAGACTCTAACAGAGTAATTTTCAGTAGATCATCTTCTACCTCCATCTCTTCAGAAGGGAGACAACCTACAAACACTTGTGGGGAGCCACATCTCTCAGAGTTCACTGATTTCTCGACTGGGAGATTTTTGTAAGATAGTGCCCCAGACTGGGCCAGCACTAATGGCTGATCACATGCTGGATCTCCACATGTGTTCCCAACAGGGCAAAACCCATTTTCCTCCTGGGCCAGTGGCCCATCTGAACAGTCCATATCCTCTTCTTGTCCTGGTGCAAGAAGAAACTCTGGTCTATGAGGCTTGGCGTGAAAGGGGGGAATCTCTGACACACCATATTTAGTGCTACTCAAGAGTTTTTGTCGAACCTCTGCACCTAACTGGGCTGGGTCACACCTGCCAACAGTTGAAGACAGTCCCCCAAACAGGCCATATTCCTTGTGTGGTAGTTCAGGAGAGAGTGGAAGTGATCTGCATCTCCTCCCAGGAAGAAGGGAAAGTTCTTGCCAGTCTGTGCTATATGCCTGCCGGAACTGGGACTGGCTGGCTTTCAGGCCTCCACCTGCCTCTGGAGAATGCAGGTCAAACACGAGGGAAATCACAGACTTGCTTGGCATGTCAAAGAATTTGATCTTTCCCCCCTTGAGGTCCTCCCGAGCACTGAAGGGATTAACTTTCCGGCCTAACCCTTTGCTTGGTGTGTAGTAGGGGTCCTGCACATTTATCTTCCTGGAAGGCTTGCGGGAGAAGATATCCGACTGGCTGCGTGACAACCAGATATTCCGACGCGGACGGGGTGACTTGGGTGGGATCTTGTCATCCAAGGAACTCAAACGTTTTACTCCTGGTCCTTTGTCAATTGATCCTGAGTAGAAAAAGAGAAATACTCTTAGCTTAAAGAAGCTCTATATAGCTGTGCATCTGCTCAGTCACAGAGCCTTCATGACAACTGTAAAGAAAAAAGCTGCATTTCTGATATTCCAAACTATGTTCCATAAGCACATGTCTGCTCCTTCCTTTTAAGTTCCTGCACAAACACAAGTACACCATTCTCTTCTCCTCCATGTATTTTAGAGCCCCTGCCAACCTCCTTGCTGTCAGTACACTGCCACAGCAGAGATGGCACGGGGTGGTGTTGGAGAGGAACAATTTACATGTTTCTAGATTTATCGTCCTGGCTTCCAGCAGAGGTTGCCCAAGGCCTGTTGGTGCTACTGACCACAAAAGAGAACCAGTAAAAAACATAGTTGCCAAAGAAATTGGGACTTTTTCACCCTAAAGGGAAATGTCTAAGACCAAAATAAATGTCCCTCCTTGTACCATGCAGATTTTAAATCATTCCATCCCAGCCTTCTTTGAGTACATTATCCAATACAAAACTGGGAATATATGAGAGTCTGACCCTAATGAACAGGAGTTTAAAAGTTGTACATATGCCTGTGTATTTGCACTCACTGCACTTATAAATAAATGCTGTATCAGTAGAATAGGATGAGAAACTGGTAGATGTTAACTCCTTGAGTGTTTGGAACATGCATCTGTCACAGGCTCTCAAGGTGCCTCTGAAGAGCCGTGTTAGAGCAAAAACAAATGGGTATAAAGAAGTCCTATCTCCTTTTGATTACCATTTCCAGAATAAGCACACATGGATTTTCACTTTTCCCTTTAAAGACTGCCATGGTTTAGACTACAGTCATTCCATGCAGGAAAGACTATGCAAGTCAAAGAACAGCATGTAACACTTCTTTGAGAAGTACTTGTTTTGTACATGTACTCCAAAGGGAGAATGCCAGAAAAATGAAAAAAAACCCCAAACACCAAAACAAAAAACCCAGCCCAAATAAAAAACCCTAAACAAACAGATTTCCTTTTTAACTCATACCTGTTTTAGATGCTTTCCAGGTGTGGGAGAACTACCACATGCATTAACTCTAAGTGGTTTGAAGTAGAGAATAATTATTTCAATCTACAACTATATTACAGATCAATAGGTATGTCCATATGTTGCATATTTGTATATCCACGTAATATATGTGGATAAACTATTTTTAATGTATTCTTAAGTTTCTAATGCCAAAAGTGTACTAACATAAAACACCAAAGTCAGAATACGGCCCAGGCTACAAGAGTTTGCTCCCCACACCAGGTGGCACCAGACAGCTTTAGAGAAAACCTTTCAAGGCCAACATTCCCAAGCACACCTGGGACTCATCTTTTCTCGTCTTTCAGAGTATTTCTAGGTACTTTATAATACTCTTGCATCTTCTGTGCTCTTCCTCCTGAAGGAATTTAAGAAGCCTCTAAATGTTACATGTAACATACACTTAAGAAATTATGTATATGTACTAAGTATGGCAATGATACATCAAAAGTTGATGGATTTTCATATACTATTAGCAACTTACAAACCCATTCCCAAATCAACTCTAAATTTCCTCTCAAGATCTTGGAGACAGAATCTTATCAGGCACTTTAAGAAACAGTTAGCTGTTTTTTTCACCAAAGGACATTCTGCAATACAAAGCATAGAGCATCGCTCCAGAATAATTTTCAGGGTTTGTGTAAAATCCTTCATAAACTGTAAATAACACCATATATAGCCAAAATACCAGCCAAAATATGAAGCTTTTCCTCCTCTTGCTGTGAGCATGCAGCAATGTTTGTACAATACAGACACTTACCTTTTGGTTTTCTTTCACTGTTGTCAAGGTTCAAGAACTTTCTGTCTCTCTCTGAGTCCTCATTTCTCAGGCGGTTTAAAATTTCCTCCAGCGTTTTGACAATATCAGCAAATGAAGGACGCAACTTTGGATCCATCTGTGAATGCACACAAATCAAATGTGGGTTTGTCCATGCTATTCTGCTTACACAGTGGACAGAGAGAGGGACAATCTGAGGAAACTGAGGAAATTCAAAATGGTTTTAAGTGTGTTGTCATTGCAAAAAAACCTGCGTAAAGAAGGGGGAAAGCAGTATTCTTATTACACCTCTCATTTAATTATCAATTTGCAAATAGTCTATGAAGAGGATAAATTTTAAATTGAAAAGTTGGGAAACTGTCAGATTCATGGCTTGTGAGGGGTGTTGCTTGAAACAGCTTGCATAGCTCAGGATTTCTTTCTGGACTCTGGTTATCAAACACAGATTATGTACCAATGTTATTTCAAAGGGATTACACGAAACAACACGGCTATGTCAGTCTTTAAAATATTGTAATTCTTCCATCATCTCCTTGTGGCTTTAATTAAAACACACCTAAACGGCACTGCTGATTTTAAAGCCAAAAATGTTGTATTTTCCCATCTGTTAATTAGCCATACTACTCAGTGTACTGGTCTATCTTTTAAAGAAGCAAGGGTGGTTATATAATTTGACAAAGTTATAAATTAGGAAAAAGGAAAATCCATCTTTCCCCAGGTAGTATTACCACTGCTCATCAGTATGTATTAGTTTGTACTTCTCAGTATGTATTTATTTATTCACTCTAGCAGATACAGATCTCTAAACAAAGTCCAACTCTAAAATTGTACCACAGGGCAAGCAGCTTCCTTTAAGCAGTAACTTTGAAGGCATTTCATCATTTTGAGCATTGACCCTGTATATATGTCATAGGCTTCACTACTGTAGGTAGCAACATCTAATTCAGCAGCTGAAAGTTAACTTCATTGCAGTAATAAAAAAGATTCCGCTTGACCTGATTGCTGTTTCCAGCCTTCTAAAGGCTTTTTCAGAGTGGACAAGCCCAGACAGATCTCACCTCTACAATAGGAACAGTAGTGCTTTGTACACAACAAACCCCAAAGACCTCCCTGATACTGCCCTGCAGGTTGTTTGAGATGGATTTTTCTGAAGAGAACTGGTATGATCAGCAATGCCAGAACACCTTCTAGCAACAAGGGGTAACGGGCTAAAAATTCATATGTACAGTAATAAAAACTAAACAAAGAAATCACACTCGAAGAGCTCAAGAGCAGCAAGAAAATTGTTCTAAAGCAGCAGCTGGAATTTCCTGGCATTGGAAAACATATTTTTCTGCATTCTCTATTTCACTGAAAGAGTAGGGCAGGGGCAACACTGAAGCACACACTGTACTCTGACAAACTTACTAATTTGGGAATCTTAGGGAGCTGCTGCAAGCTACAGGAAGTTGGCGGAAGTAAAAAGAGCTCTCTGGCTATTTTAATTTGTGCTAGGTAAGATCCAAGACAAGAGCAACAATGGAAAACTTACTCAGAGCAGTATTTGCCTCTTCTATCCCTGAGCAGTCCAGATTCTGCTCAAATGGAAGAGAAGGTTCCTTCTCAAAGCAGCAGTTACCAACAGCTTAGCTCACCCTGGTAAGCTTTTTGCATGATCATTTATGATTACATTTATTAAATACTCCCACAAGTAGGCTTATAGTTGTTGTGGAGCTTTCCTTCCAGGTGCTTCTTTACAACCCCCACACTTTATAACAGTAAATTAAAGTTTAATCCACTACTCATACATGTCAGTTTTTACTGGTTTTCTTAGGGTGCCTTAAAACACTTCCTGGCTGTAGAAAATCCCAGGGCTTTGAAGATTAGTTCAGCTGGGCTATACAGTTCACACCTTGTTGACCTATTAAATAATAAAAAGCTATATAAATGTCCATGTCTCAGAGAAAATTACCACACCAATCACCTCTTACTGAAGAGGTGCATGCTTAGGAAGATATAAGAAAGCCTTATCTGTTTACTCCATTTTCCTTCTCCTAGGTGAGTGGTATGTGACTTCCAGCATGCCCCACACTGAAATCAGCATATTAATGGCTGGATCACAAGACAGTAATTTCCATTTCAATTTGGTGAAAGGACATTTATTATACAGGAAGCTGCATTTGTCAATAATGAGTAGGAGAAAACTCTTTTTCTCTGAGCACACCAAATTCTTACATGAGAATATAAGGTCACTTCCCTTTCCTTCATGAGCAGTTTTACTCTGAATTTCTGAGCTGAAGAATTGTTTTGAATCATGCACCATGTGTTTGGATGCAGCACCGTTTCTGCAGTCTGCAGGTGGGAGTTGATATATCCAAAGTCAAATCCTACCTCTAATCAAACCCTTTAGTGCTCATGTAATCAAAGCACTTCATAAACATGAGTCAGATGTACCACTGTCCAGGTGAAGCAAGCTCTGCTGTACTAAGGTGAAACAGGAGGAGTTAAGTAGCTCATCCACAGTAAGTTCCACAAACACTTTTAGAATTAAATTATGCTATGCGGTGCCAAGAGCAGCAGTCATTGCCCCCATTCTCACCTTTATACCACTCTCTCCTTGAGCATGGGCTTTTGTACTAATACAAAGTAAGGAGAGAGGTCAGGTCAAAAATAACCACCAAAAGCACAAAGAGATGAGACTTCCTAAAAGCACTCACTTGGACACAGTGCTGGCATCAGCTTCAGCACAGCCTGGTTGTGAATCCAGGGCCAAGTTTTATGCAGTACCCTTTTTAAAAGTTGCCTCTACTTCAGTTGAGCAAACTGGACACTCCCAACTTCAGCTGAATGTGGTGGAAGCTCACGTTCTCTTATTTTATATAAACTGGTTTACTATACATTGGTACTAGTAACTCTGTTACAGGATAACCAGCAGAAGAGATCTACTGCCCTGGAGTTTTCACAATAAGGAGCCTGGAAGGTATCCAGCACTATCACAATTTTACTTGAATAATTGCCAGAAAATTTTCTCCATACAGCACATGGCCTATAGCCTTATAGATGCTAAATCATTTCAGTCCAAGTTTGGATTTTATGACACAGGCTAAGGATTTAGATGTCAAACCCCTTTTCCAAAAGGCATCATATGGACACTTTAGAGTAGTTTAATGCCTGCTCTTGATTTGTTTGTCCCCTCTGTTTGTAAGAGCAACTCAGTTCTTCCTTCACAGCTCAGTAGGTCTGCACACAACAACAGCTGGATTTTGTCAGCCCGAGGGTTAGCCACTGTCAATGGCATCCAACTGGTTATGTTCAGCCTGAGCAGCCTGCAAGAAGCTGTTCGGTGTGCCAGACCTGTTTGTTTGGCATGACAGAACACAGAATTGCAAAAACAAGACAAACCTTTTAGCAAGGGGAAGGGAAGGATTATAAAAACTGAAAGGGACTTCCTAGATTGTCAGAAGGTACATTGCTTCTATAGGTAGGCTCTTCAAGTCTCTTCTGTAAATGGTTTAAGCTTTATCTTCAAAAGCCAGAGGGATTTAGAAAACTCCAGTTTAGGCCTCTCCCGTTAAGTAAGATACTCACGTTACAGCAGTTGAAGGCCAGCTGGAGGAAGTCAGGAGGACAGTCTCCCACCATGTGCTGGAAGGAATCATAATCTAATCCAAAATTCTGTACAAATGACAACAAAGCATAGAGAAGTAAATGAGGTCTTCTATCTAGCTCAAAGCATCTTCTTTTTAGAGGGTCCCTACGTGAAGTTATCAGGAATAACCATGAACACCTTTCTCAGCAACCATGTGACAGAGGAGTTTGAGAAAACTTCATGCACACTCCAAACTGCAGCGTTCCCAGTAGGGATTGCTGATACAGGATAGCTGTAAGAGAATGGGCTGACATCAAAGCTCATCCTTCTTCCTGGATTCAAATGCAATCATTGGATGTGAAATGTTGCCAGTGTGGATTTGGAAACAATACCTTACACTATGATGTTTCACTATAGTGACTTTCATAGTGCAAATTAACAGCCTACTCTAAAACCAGAACCTTTGCTATGATGGAAATGTATCAGTTAAAATGGCTAACTTTTCAGTGAATGTTAGACTGGTAATACAAATTATCCAGTTCCTTAAGTGCATGTCTCCAAAATCTGAAGGGCAGACTAAAAAAGAATCTTTTATTTATTGCAGTTCAAGACCTAAGCAATTTTCCATCTTCAGAAATGGAGGGGGATAGACAATTTGGAATAACCCCCACAGAGGGTCAAAAGCTGCCCTGTAGATGGGATGACTAAAGAAAAAAGTATCTTTAATTAGTCAGTTATAGCTCAGATCCACAGTGCTTAACAGAGTCCATACAAAAATAAGGGTGAACTTATTTTAGCTGCTGTTAACACGGCTCCTGCCCCTTTCACAGGAGGGTCTGCTTAGTGCATGCAGTGCGCCAGAAGTGCCTTGTTGTAAACCTGGCAAGAAGTCTACGTGAGCCATCACTCCACAAAAGGAAGAGTTTGCATTGCAATGCTCTCCATGTCCTGCCAGTTAGGGGCAGAAAGGATTCCCATGAGAACTGCAGCTGCACAAAGTCTCTGAGAAAGTGTCTTCAATGGAGCTTCCTATAATAACAGCGTATAGAGCAAAAGCTTTTTACAGGCTATTTTTAATGTCACACCTATTCATCCTATCTTTGACAGCAGTGGCAGAAGTTCTAAAGGCTGAGCCGTTATCATGGCAGACTCACCACCTCCCACCAATGTTACAAACATAACCGCTTACCTCTGTGCGAGGGAGATAGTCTGGGTCTGCCTGTATTCTTGCTATAATCTCACACAGAATTATGCCATAGGAGAACACATCTGCCTGAGAGAGAAAAAAATTAATAGACACATGGTTCAGCTATGAATACTCAGCGTTCTTATCTGCCACTGAGTTTCTCCTTACCCCAAATGGCTATCATGAAACAACTAAACAACACCACAGCCTTACAACACTGATCAACTGTATTAGAGCTGACATTTTCCATGTGAAGAAACACATGCTCACAGAAAGCATTCTTGATGCACAAATAGCAGTGATAAGGGTGGTTTGGTTTAAAGTTAATGCAGCAATGTAAAAATTTAAAAATATAAAAAAATCCTTCCTTGCACAAAGAATAGTGAAGTTCCATTTGATGTCTTACACATGGGAATAATTAAAAACATAGCCAAAACATGACAGGCCCATATATCACTGTGGTTAGAAAAACAGGTTTAGAATACACTTGAGCACAGCCTAGCCAGAACATTAATGCTATTCTTAAGAAAAATTACATTTTCCTCTTCTTCCTCTTCTTTCCTCTTCATGATCTACTGAGTAGATCATGTTGTTTTCACAAGTGAAAATAACAATAGTTTTAATATGATGGAAATTCTAAATCTTGCATACCGCTACAGAAGAGAAACATTTGACAACTAACTGCATTTATATCATGTACCTACCTTTTCATTGTAGGGCTCATCTCTGAGAACTTCTGGTGCCATCCAGAAGGGTGAACCCACAACTGGTAACTTCTCACTATATAGATGTGGGATAGATGTGGACAGGAGGTGGTGGGAGAGAAGGAAGAACCATTAATTAAATGCTCAAGCATTGCTACTAACTTTCCCGATCAATTACTTCAATCAATTATTCACATTTTATGAATATGAATAATTTTTTCCAGTTTTTAAGTGCCCAGTCACATTAAAATAATGTTTTATTTTAAGGTCGCAGCTGTTCAATAGTTTTTATTGCTCAACTCTTGGCAGAGTTGGCTCCTTCATCTATACATAAAAAGATTTGTGGGCATCAGTTTTGGGCTAGATTCCAAGTTCTCCATTCATCCAGCAAGACATGCAGGTATCCATCCCTACATGTATATGCAGCTCTGAAATAAGTTCAACTGTGTTTAAAATAATACAGATCTGCTAACTGTATTAAAAAAAAATTAAAAATTAAAAAATCAAGATTGACCAGATGAGTCCTTTATTATGGAAAAATTAAAAGTAATCAGAATAGACCCAAATTGAAAAACCTGCAGTTTCCATAAGGCTGAATACTGGGGCCTTAAGAAAGGCCTGCAGCCTGTCACCCAGCTGACCTTGAGGGAGCACCTATTTAAAAAAGAAAAGGCCTCTGAAGGCCTTGAAGTAGCATGGCTAGTTACCAGCAAACTGGAAAGAACAAAGCTGCATTTGAAAATGGAGGTAAAACTAGATAAAAACAGAACAGTGGCTAATGTAGCAATTCTGTTCTGTTGCTTGTTTTAGTCTCAAGCTACTTTAACTATAATCTCAGTTTTCAGGGCATCTCACAGCTGGGTATTAAGGACACCTGAAGGCACCTGTAGTGCCTTCCTGATTTTGTGATAGGTTCAGGTGAATACAGCTGCAGCTTTCAGCACCTCACAGGTGCTCCACAGCAGCTACAAGATACACATTGGCTGTACTCATCAGTAGTTTGGAAATTAGGATGTTCACTCTGTTAATGTTTTAGATCCAATATTTCACCAATATTAATCCAAGCCTTCAGACCTCTCAAGATATAGTTTTGGGATATGTGCAGTTTAAAAACTGTGCATAGCTGAGATCAACTTTTATTGTTTTCTTTGCAGTCAAAAGTTCTGGAAAGCTTTTATTTATATTACACAGAAGCACACACTGGAGAAAATCTGACGGCACATTTCACAGTCAGAATACTCTGAAATACACAAGTCAATATACAGAGAGAACAATGAAATCCTTGTCCTTGATCTCTCTAACGGAGGGATGACAAAAGGACTATTTTCAATTGTGACAATAGCTTGTGACAGTCTCCTGTGCATTCCTCAAATGAGTTAAGATTATAATTTCATCCTAGGGAAAGTAAATTGGTGAGCTACTGTTAGACAGTAATTTTATCATTAATTTTATTTTACTCTGTTATAAACCTGGATCTTAAAAACCCAGAGGTTAAACAAGAGTAATGCTGGAATGCCATTGAATATTGTTTATGAAAGTGAAAAGAAGCTAAAGTTGCTTGAAATCAACAAATGACATTTATTACAAAATCATCCCAATGCAGAATGCTAGACAGTATTTTTGTGTTTGCTTTGTGTTTCGGGGGTTTTTTTAACCCAAAATTCCCAAGTACCAGCTTAAAAGATCTACTGAAAAGCTTGAGCAAATCCTCTAGTGATCGGGATATTTTTGAAGAATAAATATCAGCACTAAATATCAAAATGGACAGTAATTAAGGCTGGAACATTGTGGCTATCCAGTCTGCAGTTCCAGACCGAAGACTGAGGGTATTTCTTGCAAATTCTGTACCAGAGTGCAATAACAGCCTCAGGGATCTGGCTCACTAGAGCTTCTGACCTGCAGTTGTACTGCAACTCTCACTCCATTTAGATTCTCTCGCATACCTGTGATCAGGAATTTTCTCTGCTAAACCAAAGTCTCCAACTATTGCTGAGTATCCATTCTCATCATGTTTTATTAAGCAGTTCTGGGGGAAAAAAACAAACAAACAAAACCAAACAAAAGAGTTATTGTCTGGGCATGAAACCTCTATAACATTCCAGATTAAAAATAGATAAAACAAACAAGACTACAAAATATAGTTTGGAAGATATTCATCTGTGAGAAGCTTTTGTCTGAGAGCAACAACCCTTTTCCCTCACCCTCCCTCTGCACAATCACATGTCTGTCAAACTTAAGATGCTGCAAACAGCCTTCCACTTAGCTAATAATCCACTTAAAAACTTGCTGAGAAGGCAGGCAGCCACAGGCAGCACATACTCTGCTAGGTTTTAACAAGAATTAAGATGATTTAGCTCCCTTATGCTCAAATATGCAATACATGCTGTTCACTATGACACCTTACATTTTCTCTTTACGATTTGCCTGTACCTGACCAAAATACAAGATCAGAGCAGACTCTCAATGCCTTTATGTATTTTGCTACATTAACAACTGAAAAGGAACTCGCTGCTTTGTGGTAAACTTACATCAGAAAATATTAGATGTGGCTAAGTTATATGTACATTTAGAGTATCAAAATTCTTTATTTTACAGTATATCATAAGACATGATTTAAGAGAAAAGTCTAATAGGGAAATGGTGTCAGTCTTTTCCTTTCAGATGTGCCCTCCAGTGTCAGGATGGAGGGCAGCTTAAGGACACACACAGATAATTGTACTCTAACAGCATCACATCACACAGAGGTTATTATCGATTTCTTTTTGTTATTTATTTACAACTCTGAGAAATATGCTTTGACCATTCCAGTACCACATCTTTTCCTGTTTTCACCAAATGAATCGATTGCTGATTCCCTGCATTTTGTTCTGTCCTGCAATAGGTGGAACAAGACAGAGAATTCATTCCTTTCCCACATGCCTCGTTCTGTATCCTTCTGTGAGCAGTACAATAGCAGTGACAGGCAGCAAACCCACTGCCGACTCCTACCGAGTGGTACCCTGCATTAATTAGCTAAACAGCAGGAAACACTTTCTGGCTTTATTGTGCTTGGATATACAAAAGCCCCTCGCTGACCCCAGAGCATTAGCTTGTCTGTATAATGCAACTACCAAGAAAAGTGAGTCCCTTGTCTCAAAGATCAAGTTCAGGTCATCACTGTTTATGTTATTCAGAGACGATTGTGGCTCAGGCCATGAAGTGAGTTTTCTTCCTGCCAATTAAAAGGTTAAGCAAGCCACTCCTGTGATCATGTAAAGAAAATTCATGCCAGCCTCTTGAAACACATGCCAGGCTCCTGAGATGCAAAGCTTTATTTGTTTAGCATGACTCAAGTATAATAACTACAGTTAGTTTGGGGATTCATAAACATGTACCAAGTTAAATCAACTGTGCTTGCCCAAAGAGCAGCAAAGCTTCTCAGTTGCGGGCTTTGTTATCTTTTATCAAAGAGTGCATTCATTCAGCTTGCCTCTCTTTAAACGTTTGGTCACTGGAAGTGGACTTAAAACTGAGAAGGATAAAACTTTGCTGAAAAATCTTACTCAAATGATTCAGACAATTGGAATTTCATTGCATACCACACAGAAACAAGTCCATGAGGACACAAAGATTTTGCAGTGTTCAAGAAGGCTGATACTATTTTATGCAGCAAAAAATTCAAGTTACTTTTCAGCTATGGATTTCTCAGCCACTAAAGATGATTCTTAATTCGACATTTTTTAAAAAAAAAATCTATCATTCATAAACACTAGTTTTAAAATCTAGATTTCCTTCTTGCATTATACCTTTGACTATTTACACTTTGTTCATTTTGAGAAGCAAGACTGCAGTACTTAATTTTTCCTTCCAGGTTTTATGGATTATCATTACTTTCCAATAACCCTGATCTCCAAGATTTCCAGGAAACATTTACATCCCAACTAAGGACTATTTTCAGCATTACTAAAAATCTGTCTACTGACCTTAAGAGCCACAATAAATTACAAGGCTGCTTTGATACCAAAAGGAAGCTTAAATGAAACATCATCCTGGCAGCAAATATTCCTTCAGCTTCTTACCAGTATCTATCCCGTTGGACAGTGATAGATCACCAACTGAAGCTGAACAATCCTACTCCCCACCAAGCCCCTGGCAGTCTCAGCTTTCAGGTGCAGCACTGAACTATTACACAAGTAGGTTATTCCTAGATAAATCACACAATAAGCCAATGCTGCCTGACAGCTCTGAGCCCCTTCCCCGATGAGCAGGATTTGCCTGCAGCAGAGCCAGGCTCCCTTCCAGTGCAAGTGTTTGGAGAGACCCAACAGCACAGACACCCCACTGCTGTGGGGTCCACGGGTCCTGCAGGAGAGGCCACTACACCAGGGGAAGGCACTGGGGGAAAGCCTTGGGCAACATTCCTGCTGTAGAGTACTGATGAGCTGCTCTGCTGTGGTGGGCTGCACAATGTTAAATTACATAAAGAAGGAAGCTAAACTGTTCTCTCTCATTAGTAGATGCTTGTCTTTTGTTTGCACATGAAGTGCTGAGTGTGAATTTAAATTCATTAGGATACGTATTCGGGGACACGAGTGACTTTTTTATTCATACTTAAATCAGCCACAGGCAGGTGACATGCACCATACAATAAAATTCCAGTGTCACTACAAATGCTCACTGTAGTGAAACTAAACTGATTTAATTCATCTGAGGCGAATTTTGACATAGCTAAGCAGCAATTTCCTGGAACCCAGAAAGAATGAAAGCCCATTCCTAGCAAAATCAGTAGTAAACCCTTTCTACATACACTGGCATGGTCAGATGTCAATTTTCCAGCCTGTGCTGCTCATTCAGGGCAAGGCTGTGCAGATGGTAAAGCTGCATTCTGTGCTGAGATTCTCCAAGCAGTCAAAGCTAACCCTCAGCACCACCATACTCCCTCTCCACACTTCCCACCCTAGTAATGCCATTACACAACACCGTCCCAAACTCACAGCACAGGTATTGGAGTTACCAGATTTAAGATGCAATTCATAAATAGGTGACATAACACAGCCCACTGTGGTTCATGTGCACTCAATGAAAGACAGAAGGAATTCACATTCTACGAACAAGATAAATCAAGATCAAAAGAGGGACAAAGCTTCATTAGAGACTAAAAAGGTTGAAAAGACCTTTTGAACTTAATCTAGACGTGGTAACTTAGTAGGAAAAGTACAATAGTACAAACTGCACTGTTTCTTCTAACAAAGTGATACTTCTCAGTTTCTATTAAAAAAATAGCGTATCAATGCAGTATAAAGAAATTTCATTAACAGATTTTGGCTCAGAGAAGCAAGAGTTCAAACCCTTCACTAGTGCAAAGAGCCTCTCAACAACTGCCTATGAAATGAAATGCCAAGCAGCTTCACAACACGAGCTTTGAGAAAGCACTTTCGACTTGCTATTGCACTATTTGTATAAGCTGCAAGGCAATAAAACTTGGTGACCTTTTCAGGCTCTCTTTTTGGACCGCTACAGACAGGGATGTTCTTTCCTTTGGCAGCTCACACAGTCAAAGAGGGCAGTATTTGACTTCAGTTGAGTTTTTGAGGGGTTTTTTTTTCCTCCCAAAATAGGGACCTCATCAGTCCTTCCTGAGGCAGTCTCTTAATAGAAGCAAGGAGCTCTGTACATGAGTCCTAAAGAGTTAACAGAGCTGTTTATGCAGACAGATGTGAAAGAACATAAAGCCCCCTTTGTGTGTTACAGGAGCTTAACATCTGCTTTGCACAGCATAATCTTACTAAGACGAATGCAATATTCTACTCTCCCTTTTACATAAACAAAAATGAAAATAGACTCAAGAGTTTCAGAGTTAAAAATAAGTTACTTAGATGAAGAAACACCATAGTTTTATCCTATGATATTACATACAAGCTAAACTCCTCAGAGATTTTACTGCACTCCAGGAAACACAGAAATGCTACTGCAGTGTCATTTGCAACCTTCTGATGACTGTTACCGAATTAAAATACTTAAATGCCAATAGAGATGTATCAGCTGTTTTTAAAGTACTATCCCCTAGGAGAAACCCCACTGAGAATTAAATGTGTAACAGGAAGTTTACAGAACCAGATACACTTCTGAAACTATTATGCTTAAGGGAGAGGTTCCATTTGGTTCCTGAAGTATCAGCAGAAGTTTAGTATTGAGACTATCATTAGAAATAGCAGTCTGTAACAGCTAATTTTTTCAGTGCAAGCCCTCCCCTGCAGTGCAAAATATCCAGACGAGCTTATTCCAGCACAAAGGGGACCTTGCAACTGCAGCATCAACTATGAGACTCATCAGACAAAGATGCTGTTCACAGCCTGGGTTTTATTTTGTTTTAAAGAAGCAAACAGCATACAAGGTAGGAAGTCAGGGCATGTCACTTTCAAGCCCAAAGGCAGTGAATTTATGTTGCATTAGATAATCCACAGTAATTGCTTACATGCATGATTCTGTCCCATAGTAACTGAGACTGCTCCTCTCTCAATGAGAGAAGGCTGAGCCATTACACACTGTGAAGTGAAAGCAGATGTTGGCAGGAATACACACACACACACACACGTGTTTATATATATGTGCCTAGAGATTACAATTTCTTCATAGATTTTATCATCAGTGCAGCTCACAATGTTCCCTAAAACTGCTCACAACCTACTACTGATTATAAAACTGTTGTTTCCATTATATATAATTCTGTAAAACTTAGAGGCATTTGTTTGGAGGTTTGCCTGTTTGTTTTTAATCAAGAGTTTTGGTAGTGGGTTTTTAGGGAGGGGGTGTAAACCATCAAAATATCAGCCTATGGTATCATACTGAATTTGGCATGTTCTCAACTTGAAATGTGGTGAGACCTCTGTACAAGATGCTCCTGTTGCCACCTCTGCACAGAGCAGACTGGGATAGAGTAGAACGGTATATGCTGTGAGGAATTTGAGAGCACGACTAAGGTGACAAGGCAGAGGATAAGCCCAAGCCTGGGACTGGCAGGGACCAAGACCAGGGTCCTGAGCCAGGGAAAAAAAAAACCCCAAAAAATCTCCCAAACTATTACAAGGACAGAAGATCTGCAAGCAGAGCAAACAGGTGGTGGTGGCAGGGATCAGAGCTAACCTGGAGCAGCAGAGCGTGGAGAGAGCTAGAAATGGCTGAACATACTAAAGACCAAAACACAAAGATAGACTGGATAAAGCATCGAGCGGGAGCAACAGGAGGAGAGTAAATGAAGTCAGCCAGACAAGGAGTTTGATCAATAAGGTTGGGAGGCAGGAATTGGGAAGAAAAAGAAGAGAAAAAAAACCTATGAACAAGGATGAAATGCCTGACCAGAGACTGGTATTGTACACAAGCAGAAAGGATTGGATAGTAACAGAGTAAGTGTGATCAGTCTTGGAAAAATGGGCAGATTTTACTTCAGCTGAGTGGATGTGCAATTCTCACTACCAAGGAGTCTCTTGTTTCCCTCTCTATTCCTCCTCCATAGCAAAAATACGCAGTGTGTTTTAGCAATACTAATTAATAGTAGCAACAAATACAAATTAAAAATACTTCATGTATTAGTTACTGTAGGAACCAAAGCAACAGACACTCTTACCATGAATCTCAAGCTTCCAGCTCTAAAAGGAAGTGCGTAATGCCATTTTTCCAAAAGTGGTAGGAAGTTGTATACAACAAACACTACATCAAAAAATAACATTACACAAAACATGGGATGTAAAACTTCTGCAATAACTTTCTTTTTTCCCCTTATGCATACCTATTAAGGTAACATCCTTAATTACATGATCACACAGACAGTTTTCCACCTGGCATCCATGTGTTTTAGTGCACACAGTGGATTCATGCTGATGGTGAATTGCGGCTGTACATAAAATACTCGGACCACTATTTTCAGGACTCTGACCACTCTTCCCACAGAAACAGTAGGGTGACAGAAAGGCTGGGAAGAGATGAAAGGAAAGCCTGGACTGCAAATGAAGCTCTTCTGTCTTGTGGTTAAGACTATTGCAGTGTTGCCCTGGGATCTGGATTCTGGCCTTCCCCAGCATCACAGAAAGACTCTGTAACAAGGAAGCTACTTTAGCAAAATCTTTCACAGACTGTTACTAATCTCGTGCTTTCTCTGCCTCCAGGGGTCAAACCTGACTATTTCGTAAGTGCTGGAATGCTTCCAACTACCTCTGAGGTCAGCAAGCATATTGCTTTGAACTTGAACATGTAAAATGCAAATACTCCAAACAAAGTCTCAAAGCACATACCCAATATTCACCAATATTCTTGCTTTTAATCTGTTATAATAAGGATGATCTGATTCATCTCACTCATCTCAGAAATACTGTAAGAATAATTTCACTGGTGTTAGGGCAGTCATTGGCATAAGCTGACAAGGAAATCAACAGTGCTTCCAGAGCAGGGTTTGAATGCAGTGCAAATACATTGTAAAAAAGGTGCTGAAGAAATGCTGTGTAGCAGTAAGACATTTGTTTTGAGGGGTGAGATATAAAGGGATTTTGCTATAGTTTTTTTTGCAGGCTGGACACTTCTTCCCCATGCTTTCCCAAACATGGCTATTTTAACTGTAAGTTACAACAGCCAGAATGCTGTAAAACCAAGTCAGATTGAGTAAAAACTATATCACAATTCAGTGGCTTCTATTGAAACACTTTCACAGTATAATTTCTGTTTTAATGACTGCATCTTCTATGACTAAGATTTTCAGAGTTAAAATTCATAACCAGAGCTCCTTGACAATCACTGAAAGATGAAGAAAATTCCTATGATTCTAGGATGCAAATCCTCCTTCTGCACACACAATGAGGCCCCAGTGAAAAACAATTCATGACGCTTGTGGTGATATAGATAGGGGACAGGGAATAAGCCAATGAGACTGGCTGTCAGAACCCATCTATGGCTTCATTTCCATGTAAATCTTTTCATGGCAAGTCAAAAGTGCAGACACCACATTTCTTGGCCTATAAAAAGTCCAAGTCACCCTGCCCACACCCCTACTCTGTGCAGGCTGCAAATGGCCAGTCTGACCACTCGTACCCTCTGACAGATTCAAGCCAGGCTGTTGCTATCAACCAGGGCAGCTCAGCCTGATCAGCTACAGCAGCCCAAGCCCAAAGCCCAGGCACTGAGCTGCTCGTGACACGGGGAAGCACCGGCTGTCGGGGCAGCACATCCCTTCTGACGAGCGCTGCCTCTCTTTTTGACAGAAGGACATGGGGAAGGGCGCCAGTGGGATATGAGGGCTGACATCCCCGTGGGCTGGCACATCGACTATAATGACCTACATCTACTCTTCTCTACCGCTCTTCCCTCTGGCCTCCTGCAGTATCAATGCTGTTCTGCTCCTCTCCAAATGGTGCAATTAGGGAGAGAAAGCACCCTGCTGTATACTAATGGCCCAACCCACTTATTTTCCAATCTTAGATTGGCAGGGGACAGGAACTTTTCTTTCTTTAAATTGTTAGGCATCAAATACATTGACACATATAATGCTAAGAGCAAGACAATTCTGCTGCCATAACTGACACAGTAAAATTTATGTATCACACCATCCACTCCAGGAAGCTGCAGAAAGTAGAAGTTTGCCAGAAACAGGCAGAAGTATGGGTCTAAATTAATTACAAATTATTTTTATAGTAAAATTCATATTAAAGGCACAGCTTGCAGTGGGCTAGTCCTAAGTCTAACATGTAAAGCATGGAGACATTCCTGCATAGAAAGTCTCAGTTTCATTCTGTTCACACTTCAGTCAAGCCCAGCAAGTTGCATAGAAAAATGCTCCACTCTCCCACCTTGCAAGCTCAGAGGCTGTTCTGACTTTTGCAGGTGTCTAAGCCCTTGTCTTTGCCTTAATTTGAATAATAAAGCTATCTCATCAATTACAGAAGTTTACTGAAGAAGGAAGGACAATACAGAATAGTATTGAATTTGCCCTTGTTCAATCCAGGTTCTCTCCCCAGGAAATAGTCCATCGCATCTTCCTTCAGCTTGCTCACACGCTGACTGTTTACTAGTAAGAATAAAAACAACTCATCCTATCATCAGTATAAACCTGGTAAAAACCAAGGCATCTTCCCAAGCAGTAGCCAAAAGCCGTAAGTCTGAGAACTGAAAATTTTGGTGACAGGTTTTTCCTATGGTTATCTTAATTGTTTTGCTTTGGAACAAAGTGACTTCTTTAAAACTTAGCCAGCCAGCAGAGCAAACATTTGCCCAAGAGGGGAGTAGTTTGCCCAACAGATTTAAAGTTTATTTCATCAATACCTTAATACACTAATAAAATTTACAAGTTGTTTAAGGTGAGTGTTTAAGGCCAGGTGTTTCATCTACTTCCTTCCCAAATGGAACAAGGAAAGTGCATACATCACATTAAAAAAAAAATTAACTTAAAAAAGAAACAAAACAAAGAACCCCAAAATCTCCAAGAAATTGAAAAATACAGACTACAGCTGTCATCAATTAAATTCTATATTATTCTTAAAGCTGACAGCTTCTGATGTGACCCACACAGATACTATAACTTTAGTGCTACAAACTATCCAAATATAGCAAAACTGCTAGTAAATTCTTAGGGTTTGATTTGTTGTTCATTTGTTTCTGAATAATCTTAACTACTTCCTGTGACCTCTGATGAGTTTGCTCTTGCCAGGACATCTCGAACCCCCCCCAGTGGGTGCAGCTTTCTAAACAATTGGAATTCAACAATAGATAACACTGAAGCATTGGCAGGGCAGCTCCAGAGAATGACGTACAGTTATGTAAAGCTTGGAACAAAGGCATCCACAGGGATCCCAGGAAATGGATTTTCATATGACTGACCATCACAGAACGTGTTACGATAAATGCTGCAGGCACTGAGCTCTCCTTAGTTACTTTGGTTCCTTGCAGTAACTCTACTCTTAAATGCACTAAAACATATTCTGAACTGAAAAAGAAAGGGGAACACCTAGCTGTCTTTTCAGATATTTTTATGTATCTCTTATCTGCACACTCCAAGGTGACTGAAATGGAGCTTTCTGAGTGTATCATGTCAAAGTGACATGACTCCAAGTCTGGGGATTTTTCATAAATTTGATCTTCGTCCTTACAGAATTCAGCACCTTTCACTTGAACAACAGCAAGAAAGTATTTTATGACTTCATCAAAATACTTCTTTCATCTACCAGTTGAACTTTTTTTTCCCCACCTTGACTAAATGCACATTCTACATTCTGTTTAACACTGCAGTAAGGAAGTTTTAAGAAAAAAACCCTAAAACTGGATGAAGGACTAGCAGCCTCACTGGCAAACACACTCTGTTGTGGTTTTATTTTTAAAAACTGTTTCTAATTGTAAAAAAAATTCCTTTTAGAGTAAGATAACATTCTCCTGGATGCTTCTGATTGAAGTGACATGATGAAGCCTTCTCAAGAACAGTTTTGAAGGACTTTCATGTTGCAGGTTCCCCAGTGAGTTTAAACCAGTTTATTAGCAGTAGACAACAGGAGAGACAGGACAGCAAAGCCCTCAGCACAGGCTGCAATGGGTGCTAAGAGCCAGTGTGAATACTGGGACAACCTGCTCACACAGCTTAGTGCTCCTATGTCAGTATTTCTAGCTGAGCTTGAATTATCCAGTTACTTCAGCTAACTAAATTCATGAAAGTTGTCACCAAAACAACTAGAAAAAAATAAACCTATGTCCATTGAAAACTCTGTGTCTGGAAGAAATCTCAAAGTTTGAAAATTTTAGGCAAGCTATTTTGATCTTACTGACTTTAAAAATGAAAGAAACATAAACCAGGATTGTACACAACACTTAATGAAGAATTAGTAATGAAAGGTCACTCTTCCTACAGAAGAAGATTTGTGAAATATACGGGGAAACAAAAACAAGGAGATTTTAAAGTGTGTTTGTAATAATCTCCTCAATTTGGGTTCTTTATATGATTAACCTGTTCCAAATGTTAGATTGTTGTGCTTAATTATCCAAGGATTTAAATACTTTACTGAACCACAATTCAGAATTACAAAACTCTGCAGCTGCTTTATGAAAAATCCTAATCTGAACTCATTTAAGGGATGACCTTCCTTCAGGATAATAATTTTTCTAGTTTCCATACAAACTAAGAACATATTTTGAGGAAAGTTTTAATTCTCTGAACTGCATTTCAATTTTTTTCTCAAAATGTCTTTGATCACACCTTATATAATAGCAATTCTCTGCATGGAATGGAGGAAGGGAGAAAACCCAACAATCAGTTACAGTACCTTCATTAAGAAGTTCCCTTAATTTTATAAATAGTACCTTGGATGTAAGGTCTCGGTGGAAAATGCCTTTATAGTGAAGATAACTGATTCCCATAGCAATGTCATATGCCAGTTTCACCCTCACTGTCCAGGGCAGATGCTGGTTGCCATCCAGTAGCTGTTCCAGGTTACCACAATTGATGTACTGAAAAGACAAAGCAACATTTGTAATTAATTATTTAACTAAATATTTTGTCAGGAATGTAAAATTCATCATTACAAATGACCTCAGCTTAGTTACACATTAAAACCTTTTTTTCATATGGGCTTGGCAGGCACAAAGTTTGCAGATCAAGAGAAGCTGAAAATGTCTCCCTTCCCCACCTGTACCAATGCCCTTATGTTAAAGATGCAACAGCCATCACTGTATCAACTCTATGGTATTTAAATAGACCCTTCAGAAATACCTACAATATCACATCACCCTCTCATTTCAGCTTCAGGAAAATTAGGGTGAAAACATTGCAGAGCTGGCTTTCATATAGAATTAATCAACAAAGGGAGAGCTAAGTATCCAAGTGCAGGTCATGGAGCCTGATCAAGTTCCCAGTTTCCCTAAACTGAAACAGCATCAAAGAAAAATATTACAATGTGTTGCTGTAAGTTCTATTTTTTCACTGCCGTATCTATGAGTTCTAATCAGCAATCTGATTCCCACTGTGTTCAGTACTACATCAACCCCATTAAATTGTAGCCCTCATGAAAAGGAAAGCACATTAAGTGAAAGATAGATGCTACAAGAGACAGTGAAACAAAGCAGCACCTAAATGATACTAAGTAATATAACCCAGGTTAAGACATGGCAACTCCAGAGCTTGAATAATCATTACAGCAGCACGGCTTATGCTTTATGTATCGACCCTTTATACCACACTAGCAGCTACGCAGTGTTTAAGCAGCTTCTTGTTTCACTCCCAGCCCCAGTCCCCCACCAGCAACCAGGCAAAGAGAGTAGCTCGCTCCAGAAGGAAAACCTGGCAGTAATGCAGTGACTTCTGTCAAGGAAACCAAAGTGAAGCAGACAGGACAACTTGCTCCCAAGCCTGGCCCACGCTTGTATCCCTGCATCAGACTGCACCAGCTTCACTTCTCTGTGCCACACAGGTCTCCAACTCTCTCTCAAATGACTTTCCCTTTCATTCACTCGGACAAAACACGTGGCACCATCATCAGGTTAAAACAAAAATCTTAACTGCAGATCTTGCTGTTTCAGAAACTTGGAACATGCTCGTATTTTGTCACTCTTCTTTGTGTCTTGGAGCCTGGGACAGAGGCAAACATGAGCCATACACCCTGCAGTGTGGATGGATGCAGCTGATCTCCCAAGGCTGTGCTACAGCAAGGAAAGAACACACACAAGGTGGATTCTACTGGCAAGTCTGGGGGTCACAGGTCACCTCCTGAACAGTCTACAAGAAACAACTTCTTCCTTACAGCTCGGGTCCACCCATTGCTGATCTCACCAGCGGATTTTGAAAACCCTTTTAGCAGATACACAGGTTCCATAGGTAACAATTTAAGGAGGCAAAATTGTCGGGGCAGAGAAGGCCCAAAGCGATTTTACCTGGCACAGACCCCACGGGAAGGGGGCACCACAAAGCAGCTGGGGGCTCCAGTGCGCATCCCTCGGGAACGGGGCTCATCCCAGCCCATGCACAGCAGCGCATTTCATGGCAGTCCAGGGCATGGCTCCCCTTTCTCCAAAACAACCTGTTCCTTGTGCTAGGAGCTTGTGTGTCAGGAGAGCAAAGCAGCTCTGCAACGGGTCACTCTGAGGCTATGCAGTCTCCATCCTTGGAGATTTTCAAGACCAACTAGAGCTGCAGCCAACCTGGTTCAATGTTGGAAACAATGCTGCTTTGAGCTTTTCCAACTTGGATCTTTCTCATTTCTTTTATCTGAACCCCTAAGGGAGCTAGATGACCTTATAGAAAATGCAAGGAAAAAAAAACCAAACTCATGCTCAATAAAATTAGATTTTTTTTAATCATAAATTGCTATCATGCTTAAGGAAAAAATGGTGACTAAGATTTCTACAGTAACATCTTATATATTCCCAGCCTCCTTGAAACAGTGCAAACATCACTTCCCATCCAGTTATGTTGAAATCAGAACAATACTGACCAACTTGGAACAGAAAGCACCAAAGCACCTGGCTGAATAATGCAACTATAAAATGACACATAGCAATTATCTCAAACCATTTCACCTTTCTGACAGGCCACTAACAGACCATCCATAAAGCACCACCATACTTGAATTCATTGGAGAGACAACGCAAGGGGGGAGGGAATATCTGACCCAGCTTCCATTTTCTGTTCTATGAACTGTGCCACGCCATGACACAAATTGCTCCCGAAATGCTGATAAACAAGCAGCCCCTAAGAGTATTGACACACACAATGAAATGGGACAATAGCTAGCTACTGTATCGAGCATGCTCTTGCTTTCCTTTTCAATGCAGCAGCCTACCGATTTGATCCATTGTTGTCATATTAGTTAAGTGCATCCAATATATCCATTCCCACAGCACTCTTCCAGTCAAACTGGCTTGCAGGGTCGTTCACCCATCTTAACAGCAAGGACTAGATTCTAGCTCGGGCTGGGTGACAGCTGACACAAACATTGGACACAGCATCCACAAGCTACAAAAGCGAGAGTCAAACCTGTTTCCAGCACATCTACAAAACCTACCAGGCCTCCTTTCCAAAACTGCCACCCAGCAAGTGCACAGCCCTCATCAGAGACTGAGTTCTGGCTTTGGCTCTAATTTCTAGTGTATGCCTATGAAGCACAGGAGGCTAATCATCAGCTGAACAACTCAATTAAGATTTTCCTAGACATTTTTAAGGCTTTAGTTGATCTCAGGTTTTAGCTGGCCAGCAGGTAATATTTGCATGAAGAGATCTGAACTGCTCCTAAGGCAAGCACTGCACAGCGCTCCCTCAGTGTCATGTAAGTAATCCAATTCTTCCAGTCACTCAGGCTGATAATGCAAACAGCCAGCCTGATGGCCTATTTTTTTCAGAGCACTTCAACAATGCCTTTTCAGGACAGACACAAAACTATGTACATTACTTCCTAATTGCCAGTGCAACTGAAAGAGAAAAATACTTGTTCTCAATCTCTAACTGGCACAAACCAGCTCTGTGTGGCAAGAATATCCTGAAGGATAGAAAATGCACCTCTCCGAAAGAGAACACTGGATTTTATTTTGTCCCTGACACAGTACTGGTACAGTAAGGCTACAGCACACACATTATCTCAAAGCATTATTCTACTACAACAACAACAGCCATCACTTAAGTGTACAAGCAATTGGAACAGAAGTCTGACTGGGCTATGACAATGAAAGCAAAGGGCACTACATTTCTTAGAGACATCACAGCTAAATGGAGCAGTGTTCAGACCTTTTCAAACCCTGTATCATCAGGTTGCAGTGAAACAGCTACCCATTATTCCTCATGCTACCTTTCTGTCATGTAACTGGACACCAACAGCCAGCTTATCTGGTTGCCAGTCTGAAAGCAACACCTATAGGTTGTTTATTTTTGCACTTACTACAACTTAACACAGCAAGTTGAATGCTGGTTTAAAAGACCTTGGCATCTTAGTCCACAAAAATATTCCTTTTTAAAAAAAATCCAAGGTAAGAGCTCATACCTTTTTTTGTGAAAACAGAAGTTTAGCTAAACTACATTTCTGGTACCTCTCCCAAACCTTATGAAGAAAGAGGGCAGTAGCTTCTTTGAAGGACAAGTTACTCAGAAGCTCAGCCAAGCACAGATGATTTTTGGATCAAAGAACCTTGAAGAGGTTTCTGATGTTACAGTTTACTGCTAAGAAATGCAGAAGCAGCAGTGTATAACTTATCCCTGTACAACAGTCAGGGGATAGGGAATCATGCCACATTAACCTAAAATCAGCTTAATAGGACTGCTGCCTTGTAACACAATTGCAGTCACATTATCAGACTCAAGCACATGAAATGAAGAATGGATAGAAATTCAGCATATAACGGTACTTAAGCACAGCATTATGTGCTTCATTTCAAGAGGCTAATAATGAACTTCAGCTGTCAGATAATACCCAACTTCAGCTGTCAGATTTTTGAATTTTCAAAATTCAAAATACAAGTTTAAACACTAATATGAGAACTAGAAGCTTTTAAAGAAAAGGCACATCAGATTCACACAATTCTAGCAGTTATTTCTCAAAAACAAAGACTCCAAAGGTTGCCAAGTCTGAAGGGGAAGACTGATGGGAACTGCAAAGAGTTTTCAATGCTATTTTGAAAACCAATGCTGTTTCAGTGTGTAGGTCTGATATAAATAAGCCAACAGATACTGCACAGGAAAGCCAGAAAAAAAAAAAAGTTGGCCTGCTATTTAGATGACTTTAAATGTCACTGCTTGCCATTTAAAAAGCAACAAATAACCACAAGACACCACTGTACTGTTGGCCAAGTGTTGCTGAAGACAAGGCATTAAGTGGTTAAGAAAAGTAGGTGTGGAGAGTGCATTTAAGGTGACAAACCAAATGAGACAAGTAAAGAGCAAGAGCTCCAGGGACCCAGAACACTACAAGATAAACACTGAGATAGCAACAAATGAATGTATTGCAAAAGCCCTTTGAAGAAACAGAGACACGGGAGAAAAGAGAAACTAGAATTGTAGCAGTAGCACCTTCAGCATGGAGAAGCAAGAGAGATGTCAGAGTAAAACCCAGAATAAGTAGTTGTACTCTGAAGGGAGACCTGGAAAGCAAAATAAAGTATTGCAGACACTATTGACAAATGTGTTGAAGAGTGTCAAAATAGACAGAGCTTGCACATTTGTATCATTTCTAATGCTGGAAGTAAGAAGGTAACTCTCATGCCTAATAAAAGGAAGTTGAGAGCTTTTCACTAAGCTTTCTGCAGAAGTTTAAAACCAGTTTTAAACCACCTGTCTCAAGGAAGACACAACCTCATCTTCAGCTCTTTTATGTTTAACAGTCATCTGTCACACTCTGCAGTCTCTAGGTGACTACTCTGAAGGCTTCTGGCTTCTGTACAAGCCAATGTACCCTTGTGTCACAACTGGCAAAATTAGCTACAGTGGAAGGACTGGAAGTTTTCTCATTTCCCCAAACTCTTTTCATTAGCTTCAGCTGTGCAGAACTGGAAAAGAAAGACAGTATCAGTATGTTCAAAACTACAATATGAGATACTGCAAGTTGATACACCGACATTGACTATGAGATTAAATTGACATTTTTTAAAATTTGAAGTTGGTTCATAGACCGCTACTTGCTAAAAATCCCACAATTTAAAAATCTACAAAACCATCTGACCCAAGTACCTCTGAGCAGTAACCTTCCATTTCTACTAAATATCTAATGCATTGATTGCATCAAACAAAATAAATTAATCATTGAAACAGAACAAGTTGGATATTGAATTTGGGCTACGTAAGTATACTTTTGGTCAGCAGGTCAACTAATGCTGCCAAGGAGAAACATACAAGTACTGAAAGAGAACACAGGTGAAGCAAACGCATTTCAGAACAAAGCTCAAACTTTTTCACGAGGGATCAGAAGGGCACAAGTGGCTTGGAAAAACAGCTTGATAGAAAGAACGGAAGCAAAGTCAAAAGTCTTCATCTGAAGGGCCCTTTACCTTCCTGCTCCTCAGTTCCTGAAAACTGAAGAAAAAGAATCTGTAATCTAAAATCAATTTTTCTTCTGCTTTTCTACCAATACAACCAATCCTGTTCTTTAATAAAAAAATTATTTATTTCTTTAAAGGTGTTAACCATTACAGGATTAAAATAAACTTTAAAGGTGCCAGCTATTCACAGAGGAGACAGTCAGCTTTGTCAACTGCCATAACCTGGTTACTCATCAGAAGTCAGAACCAAAAGCCAAGAAATGCAACAGATCTACCTCTGTTTCTTCTTCCGTGTCAGTTGTGGCATTGATTAATTCATTGGCCCCTCCTTCTGAAAAGGCATGTACAGGCATGGCTTCTTTTATAAGGCAAACACAAATTAACATGCACTAACTCAGGAAGGAGCTGTAATGAGAACCATTTGTTGCATTCCAAACATTCAAGCGTTGGCATGGAAAAGAATTCAGCAAGATTTGTTTCCCTTTAATTCTCTAATTCCAACAGCTCTTATGGTCAGTATGCTGAATTTAGCCCTTTTCTGTCATTTCATTCAATCAAAATGTACTGTTTACTTGGTTGCCTGCTGCTACAAACAGATTCTTGTTGGTAAGGCTTCAGCTGAGGCACATAGCAACAATGCACTGCTGCAACCCATATGGATGAAGGAAGTTTTATGAACGCTCACTCACACTCAGGTTTGAAATACTGCAGGAAATAAGCTTATTTTGTTGGAACCGGAAAACACTCCCAGTATATCTATACAAACTGACCTTGATAACCATTTTTCCTGTAATTATATTAGTAGAAAAAAACAGAAAGCAAAGAAGGCCTAACAAAAACCCCTGCATTTATA
This sequence comes from Callaeas wilsoni, assembly GCA_013398955.1. Lineage (NCBI taxonomy): Eukaryota > Metazoa > Chordata > Aves > Passeriformes > Callaeidae > Callaeas > Callaeas wilsoni. The sequence goes on from VWPU01008590.1 coordinate 36,594, forward strand.
ATCTGAAGTCACAACCATTTGGATTCTAAGTGGAGCCCAGTCTCAGTGCAGATAAGAATCTGGGATACAGCATAAATTAGCACAGAGCCATAGAAGAGAAAGTACCTTGTTGCTGACACAGGCAAGAGAAACAGCATCTCTACAATAACACTTCTGTTAAGAGCAGAAGGCTCTATCCACACTGACAGCATTTCAAACATACTAGAGTCAGTTCTGCCGAGAAGCTGCAATCCCTGACAAGGAGCCTCTCATTTAAATAAGGTCTTTCTCACCTTCCCCACAAAAATACCACCAGTAGCAGCCCACAGATTGTATGCATGCAAGATGGCAGAAAAATAACCTCTTTGCTTCACTTTCTGAAGTCTGTAAAACAGCTACAAGGATCTACTGAGAGCAAAGCTTACAGCACATGAACACCTCTCATAGTACAAACTTTGTTTAAATTCTGCACAAGGAATAATCTTTTTGAGCTGTTTCAGTATACTTCTCCAAGCCTCAACACTCCCACGTCCACTAAACACATCCAATTACATCTGAGGTTGCTCAAACATTTTATTGGCAATTATAGAAGGCACTAAGATCTTCCATTAATAGTGGTGTGCAAAAGCAAACATTAAAGGAATTTTCTTGTACAACTCAGTTTCTGAATGTTTTGGATGGCTGATAAGTAAAGCAAAATGAGGAAGTGAAACTACAGAACACTTGTTAATTCAAGAGCATGCTTCCTGGGATCCAGGCTGAAGAGTGGGGAAAGAAGAGAAAGCACTACATGCAAACTGAATTACTGAAAATATGAAAGAAAAAATTTCGAGGCAAAAAGTTAAGTGGCCAGCATCACAGTACCTATCTGGACTGCATCTCTTCATATACAGAAGTATTAGGAAAATGTAGCACCCAAGACAGTGTTCAGTTCTCTTCCCCTCTCTCCCCCTCATACCATGATAGCTGAGAAGTTTACATCTTCTTACTCTTGTTAACCTAGCCACCAATAAAAGAATTCAGAGGTTGTAGCTCAAAATGTTTTTCTTTTTTTGCTTGAGGCAATGGCACATGGTCCAGTAGGCTTACAGTGAGTGTCAAAACAGAGATATTAAAAACCCCTCCCCAAAAAAACCCACACAACCCACACACAGAGCACCCACCCGCATGTGTGTGCCTCACACACGGGGGGAAGGGAGACAAGGAATGAGACAATGGAACTTGCTGTTTGCAGTTGAACATTTATCTGCCTCTTATCTTTCTTCTATCCTTGAGAAATTCTAAAAAGGAGGAAGAGGTTAGCACCAGCAAGACATTTAGCAAGCCTTCCTCAGAACACAACATATTTAGACGCACCTTTCTCAAATAAAATAATGAATAAAAGTTGCTTGTGCACTATTACAGGCTCTGAAGCAATAAAACAAGTCAATCATCCTCCTGTGAGAGAGGAGGGGAAAATAATTAAAGCCAAGTTATAGCCTGCAGAGCCAAGATTTCATTTTAAAAAAGAGAGGGGAGGAGGGAGGGGAAAAAAGGAGGTTTAACTATGAGCTCTTAAGCTCATACACAAGCATTTAAGAAAGACTAGAATTGCAGCGCTTGCACGTCCAGAAGTTCTCACTGAAATAACTGGTTGCTCATCCTTCTGATCTAGCACCTGCATGCATAATATAGACTGTGCACTTCAAGTTAGACTCTTACTTTTAAAGCCTTGGCTTCTGCCTTCACATGAGGACTTCTTTAGTGTCTTTGATTATAGTTCTTTTTACATCTGAACTTTTTTTTGGTGAGAACCCACCCTTCTCGCCTAACCACACAGTGCAGATGCATCTAAGCAGCTTCCCACTGCCTCCAGCACAATGCAGGGCTCACACAGCTTTCACTGGTATCTGCTTTTGGTAAAAGCACAGACTTTGTCAGAAAGCTGTCGCCTGTGTATTTCATTTACCTGGTCACCACCAGCACACAGCAGGTTTTTCCTTTAACTGACCTGCCAGCTTCCCTCCTCAGAGAGTGCCTGTAATGCCAGGTTGTGTCCTCCAGAAACCAACATTTTTGTCAGCTTCTTGCTTCCTCTAACTGAGCTTTTTACTGCAACTTTTGGAGAATCAATTCCACCTTTCTGTCTTCAGAATAAGTGTCATGACCAAGTACAGCAGCATGAATTTCCTTCCAAAATGAAGGCCCCTGCATTCTGTGTGGCCAGGTACAACCAAACCAAACAGATTTTTAAAAATGCTCCGTTGAGTGTTTTTCTGGAAATCCAAGTCTTTGATCACTGCAATCAGACAAGATGGTTTGCTTTCATTCATTAAAAAAAAAAAAGCATCAGATGCAGGGGAGAAAAAAATTGAAATATCACCTAACTTAAATAAGGTCCTTTACATGCTTTCCAAAAACCTGACTTTTGATATTTAAGCACTCAAAACTGCAAAGCTACAAATCACTGAGACTCAGCTGAAACTCCTGTGGAGACCTGTATCATTTTGCTGGAGAAAGAACCAAAGGGTCAAGCACACCACATATGCCACAACATGAAGCTGCAAGAGTATGAACTGGAGACGGAAGGAATTTCAGTCAGAACTCTAAATTTCCTGCCTCCTGTCATTGAAAGCCAGGCCCCCTTGTGTGATTTTAAATGGACTTTTTTGGTATGTGCAGCACATCAAGCTGTGTTTGGGACTGAAGTCTTTTTTCTTTTTAAAAAACACACAAAAATACTGGGTTCCTGAGGAAAATCATATAAAAGTAAAGACTATGTACTTCGTCTAAACTTCTGTGAACTAACTTAAGTCTTAGACATGTTGTTATTTTTTTGTTACAAAAGAATACATGAAGCCTTAAAGTTACAACTTAAGGTTTAAACAGTGTGACATTTTCTAAAAACCACCACCACTCCCCTCCCTTTCCTACAAGCTTTTTAAACTCTACTTACTCTGAACAGTCTAACTTACTGATTACATGTACCATGTTCAGATTTGATTTTGCATCCACTGGTGCATAGAGATGTGAACACCTACCGTTAATCAGCCTGACTCGGGTCTCATGCACAAGGTACTCATGGGGTACCGGAGTCTGCAACTCTTCAGCTGTAGGAACAAGCTCAGTGCAAGTGTCTACAGAATCATTTCAACAAAAATGAGGCATCTTTAGCTGATAAAACAGAAGAGGGTGCTCACATATTTTTGACCTTCACTCAGCTTTCCCAGAGTTGATAACCTATATTGAACAGTCACTGAAAATAGAAATTTTTTGTTGTTGTTGCTTTCTCATGCACCCTTTCAAAAAATACAGTAAGGGCAGACACCCCTTACACTAAGCCAGTACAGCTGGTTTAGTCTAGCACTCTCCAGTTAGTCAGGGCACGGCTGCTTCCAGAGGTACCTGTGCTTCTTGATAGGATCAAGGGCACAGGAATGCGCCTCTGCAGTTTTGCAAACCGGTATGTGTCTTTCATATGGGGATCTCTCAGGCTGAAGAGAGACATGCTGTACTCCTCTGAAGAGAATAAAACCAAAGGAAAAAGGACACTGCTTTGAAGATGAAACAATACAATTCCTTGCATAGCACAGAGAAAGGATGAGGTAGAGCTGGCTGTCAAGCCATGAACTACATTTGCTGAGAGCGCATTCAGCCACTTTTAGTAAATTAAGCTGAGAACCCAATTGAACTGTTCCAGCAAAACTGAAACTGACAGTCCATATGCTGTGAAGAGTACAAAAATAAGACCAAATGTGGCTCAAGTGTTGACAAGTATTTTTAAAATTCTATTATGAACAATCAAGAGATGAAGGGAAGTGTCGGCACGAAACCAAGTTTATAAAAAGAATTATAACTGCATTTCAAAATGATCAAAGATGTAGTAGAAATCATTTTGCAAGTGACACAGAAACAAGTAAGCCCAAAGTCTACATGTAGCACGAAACAAGTAACTTGTCAGATACATACACACATACATGTACTTAATATTCAAATTTATTGATATCTTTTTTCTCATAATAATTTAAGCAAAAACTAAAAATTATACTTTGATATAAGAAATCCGAAGCACATCCCAAAGCTTTTCATTTTAAAGAATCAAGATTTTTATAATTTCAAAAAGATATTGCTAGAGACTTGGTTTGTCATCTTATAAACACATTTATCTTGGAATATAAACAGAAGTTTCCTAATTTTTCAGCTGTAAGAGAAACTCCTATTGCCTATGCCTTTCTCCTCTCAGCAGGTAGCTGCTGCATGCAACAACAAAGGTGATAAAACTTTTGAGTTCTTCCTAACTGAGCCCTGGTGTTCATGTGCAATGAGGTAGAAAGCACAGGCAATAGACTTGTCTTTCTGTACAAGTTTAGTTGGTTGGGTTTTTTTTAACCCCAAAAGATTAAGTCAATATTCACATGTGCCAGTAAGCAGGCACAGAGTAACAGCTTTTTGTGTCTTGTAGGTTTACCTTATCTCTATATGCCATAGTTTTTATTATTTTAATAAAGGATGATAGAATTAACAAGATATTTCAAAGCACCTACTAACTTGCAACAATTTTTCTGTGGTGAGATAACTGATTTTTCTCAAGAGCAGAAACATATAGGGCCATCAAGATGATTAGAAGGATGGAGCATCTCTCCTATGAGGAAAGGCTGAGAGAATTGGGATTTTTCGGGCTGGAGAAGGGAAGGCTTCAGGATGACCTAATTGCAGCCTTCCAGTACCTGAAGGGAACCTACAAGAAAGATGGAGCGAGACCTTTTAAAAGGCCAAGGAGGAATATTTTTAAACTGAGAGAAGGTTTAGATTTAGATCTTAGGAAGAAATTCTTTGCTGTGAGGGTAGTGCGACACTGGCACAGGTTGCTCAGAGAAGCTGTGGATGCCCCATCCCTGCAAGTGTTTAAGGCTAGGTTGAATGGGACTTTGAGCAACCTGGTTGGTCAAACCTGGTCATGGAAGATGTCCATGACCATGACAGGAGAGTTTGAACAAGATGATCTTTAAAGGTGCCTTTCAACCCAAACCATTCTGTGATTCTATGACAAGATCCTTGGCAACCAGCCCCAGCCAGCCCTAGGTGGCCCTGCTTGAGCAGGGGGCTTGGACCAGGTGACCTCCAGAGGTCCCTTCCAGCCTCAGCCATTCTGTGATTCTGTGAAAACAGCACTATACAGACAGTCCTAAGAGACATTTCATGATCTATTCATTCTAACTTAGTGCTGGAAAAAACAGCGCCAATGAAATGGAATGATTTCTCACCTTTTACATAACAGACTAGCCTAGTCTTCCTAACGCCTGAGCTATTTCCCCACTCTGTTTCAAACCCTACTGCTGCCATGACCTTGCTCTTCTCGGGTCCTACAGTGAATCCTCACACAGTCATTAATGGGGAGTGCAACTACTGCTGCATCAGATGAGGTTACCTTTACTCTTCTCTAGAGGCCAAACCCCTGGGCTCTGAGTGAATGGTTTTCTGTTAACCCTGAAGCAGGTATATGCAAGGTCTAACTCTTAACAACTCCTGTAAGGGAAAAGCTAAACTACCCAAACAATCAAATTAGCAAAGGAAATAACATGGATATGTGCTGGCTGGAGTTCCAGCCTTATGACAAAAGCAGCAAAATAATAGCAATAGATACTTCCAGTTTTATACCACATAACCATTGTTGTCATCAGAGCATATATTCCTGGAACCAAATATATCCAGGTCTAAAACTCAAGTCCATTCCAGGAAAGATACAAAGTAACCATAGCTTAGTAGAGGGCTCAATGCCTCTGACATACTTTCAATAAGGCTAAACTTACTCTTCTGGTGCTTGGGTTTGATACTTGAGAAGGCCCAGATTGCCTCTGCGTGTAGCGCTAGTACAGTACCACTGAAAGAACTCTTCTTTCATAAAGTGAAGCTGTAGCTCCAAGTAATGCTACAAGAAGTATCTGAACCACAGAGGAAAAGGATAGAGCCTGCAAGTAGAGGTTTATTACAGTATTAATCCACAGGTCATGTTATTCATTGCCTGAGAGATCTCAAGGATCACTTTAATCTGCAGAATTTTACGCGTACTTAGAGTTCTTATGAAGTTTAAATCACAGTCCTTCTACTGCATCCTACAGTCAGAAGGCATTTAAAAATTCTGGCTGTCAGTTGCTGAAAGTCATCCAAAAGATCCCTTGTCATCATTACCTGATAATCTTCTTTTTAAGTTATTCCAAATAAATGCCCTCTTTTTCTACACCATTCTGTATCAAGACTCATTCCCCTAACGACATTTAGAATTAAGAGGTATGTTCTGTATCTTCTGAGCTGTCAGCAGAAACATCCAAGAGAAAGTTTGCAGCGTTGCTCATGTCGTTCCTCCAGAAAGTCAAAGCAGCAATCAGTGCCACAAAACCATAAAACAAATAACTTTACATACTGCCCAAGACAGTAACACATTCAAGGAAGATGCTTTATGTATGCAAATGAGACCAAATTGGAGCAGAATTAGGTCCCAAATCTGAGGAAAGATAAAGGACAAATTTACCTTTAGAGTTCTCCCACCCCTCCACTTTTTTCCTCCTCCTTTTGAGTTTTCTTTTTCCAGTACTTCAGTCAGAAGGACTACATAAAGTGTCTAAGAAAGATTTCAATGAGCAAGGGGAGGTAAGGCACAAGCATTAGGTAAGTACAAGATATTAAAGAATACAAACTGATCTGGGAGCCTCTACTCAGTATGGCTTCACTAAACACATTAGATAGTACCTATCTTACATTAATTCAAGGACTCCCCTAATAATTCTCTGAACTGTTGGGGTTTTTTGCTAGAAACTGGACAGCAGTATCCAGGAAATAGGTAATATTTTCTAACAGGATGAAAATGAGAGTCTTTTAATTTCTTTTAATTTTCTACTTGATGCCACCTTAAGCACAACTGTAATTTTCTCTTCTGTCGTCTCCAAGCTCAGGCTTATCAACTTCACACCACAGCTATTCTTTTTTTTTTTTATAAACAACCACCAGAGCCAACTTATCCAGGAACTAAAAGTCAGCTGGTAAACAGGTAATACCTAGAGCAGGAACAATTCCTTTGCTGCACGAAATATTTGCAGAATGACTGCTAATAGAAACTACAGTTCCAAAGACACCACGTTCTCTAGAGTTGACGGCCTACTGCCATCAGCAAAGCAGAGTTAAATATTTGCAGTGCTACATGAGTAAAACTAAAGTTATTCAAACAATATGAATCACAGTGGTGCAACAAAAGTAGGGATTAGAGAGTCTTAGAGGAGAAGAGGAAAGGAGGGAGCAGGGAAGGAATGGTATTTCAGGCCTTTTTAAAACTTTCACAGGTGTGCCATGTGGAAGGCAATGTATGACTACAGTTTTAGCTGTAGCATAAAGCTTCAGAAGAGGAGACCTATGTGATGTTTGTCTGGTTTTATCCATTCTAGGGTCAAAGGCTCTCCACAGAAAGGTAACCAAGAACTGAGGAGAGGAGAAAAGAAAGAAGAATGAAATATTTTTAAATGACATATTCTGCTTGTGAAAGCTGTATATCAGAAGAACAGTTTTGCTTTAAGAACTTACCTTCTATTCCTTGTAAAAGGGCAACTCAGCACAATTGAAACAGTTCTGAGATTTTTAAGCTTTTAGTATTTTTCTTTCTAATCAGCGCTATCTCCAAAAGTAAAAAAGAAAAAATGCTAAAAAAGGAACGTCTCCAAAAACCTGAAACTCCACTAATTGCATTTATAGTTTACTTAAATTATTGCTGTTGGGAGGGAAAGCAGAGAAGGGAAGTTTTCAGTTATCACAGAAGAACTTACTGAAAAAAAACCTTTCTCTTGAAGGACATTGGCATTTTCACTATGATGAGCTTTAGCGTTTGTCCTACTGCCACATGTAACAGCACCTGAAAACCATGGCTGCCCAACTGCACTTCACCCTTCTGATTCCACCCCAAGTATCTGCTGTGGTATCAGGTGTTCCATGAGTCTGACTCCACAGTTCACCAGCAAGGACTAAATCTGAAAGACTTCAGGAGAGCATGTCAGGCAGACAGCAGATCCAGCTGCTGGTTGAAATAAGAGTGTCCTACCCCCCATCACCTCCCATGTGCTCCTATCACACTGCAACAGCCCTGCTCTCTGCCTGAGAAAGTTCCAATGCATGTCACATCCCACACTGAGCAATTAGATTGTGGCAGCAGTGCATTTTTACTATCATCCAGTATGAATTAATAGCCATAAAACTTCTGTTGCAACAATTCACTATTGTCCCCGAAGCACTGCAATTTCAAGATATCCCAATCAACACATAATAACTTTCCATTCCTCATCTTCTATACACACAACTGCCAAGGCTTTCATTTCCTTCAAGAAGGAATAATCAAGCTGTGTGACTCGTTCTGTGCACATATAAATATACATCTAATTATAACAAGATTTTAGTCTGACCTGTCCCTTAGAAATTCAGATAAATCTGTTTAACTGAGTTCAACAAACACTTCAAGATCTCCAAGAAGGCATTAAGTGGCTTTTATATGCCAGACTTTATGCTGCTACGTTATCTGCTTCAGTATAATAGCACAGGCCTATAAAACCTACAACACACAAATAAATTTGTTTGCCTCCCATCTAAAATGGATGTTTGCTCATGCAGCCATTCCATGGTAAATGTGTATGGGATAAAATCATACATGATTGCTGTTGAGCCATGGCTGTTCCCCACTGGCTCAGGCTCCACATTCCCTGAGCACACACTGTCTGTCTGCTCACCTGGCAGCAGCTCCGATCTGGCCTCTGAATGCTCAGCAGCATCCCATGCTGACACCAGAGACTCTACTACTATGCAGGTTTCTCCAAGGCTTAGGATACTGCTGTGTGCCAGGAAATGAAGTGAAGAGAGTTGTCAGATTAGGAAAGTGGCTGGAAAGCACAGAGAGGCTGGAGAGAAAGGCCGAAATTAGTTTGGAGAGGCATGTGAGTACAGCAGGAAGCACTGCAGATTCCTGTAGCTAAAGAAACAAACCAGCAGCTTCAGATTAGAGCTGAATGCTGAGAAAGGAATACCCAGTTTCTGGTTTTAGAGAAAACAAGCATGGCAAATCTGTGCTCATGAGCTCAACATTAGTGAGGAGTCTAATGCCTGCCAGCTCATCTGGGTGATACACCTATTAAAGCATTTACTTTGCTCTCCTTAAATGTTTCTCAACTTAGTGCTTGCAGGGATAGAGGTCCTTGGCAGCCTAAGCTGTTCTGTCAATCTAATGATATTGAATTACTACAGAAGAGACATATGCTATAGCTTCTGGCTTTAGAACTTCAAAAACAATATTGGATTATCAAAACTGATAAGACTGTGGATTCAGAAGAAGGCCAAAGTCCTAGCTCAGTCTATAATTAAACAATTCCATTCTTATTTTGAAAAAAACAAACCGAAACAAACAGAAACTGCCTCTTGCTCAAGAGTTTTAAAAACAAAAGCCACTTGAGAGAGGAAAATTAAAACAACACAAAATGCTGCCAAAAGGGAAAATCCCAAGGCACACATAGGATCAACACCTTCCTCAAGCAAAAAACCTGCTCTGCATGATCCACTCCTGTGTTTAAGCCTCCTCTGTCTGTAAACATACAAGAAAAGAAATCTGTAATGCTTCGAACTCTGCCTTCCAATAACAAAGTGCTGCATATTACCAACGTCACCCCTACACAGGCTTACAAAATCCTCGAGGCTCTTCTAACACCCCTTGTGGTTGCCTGTTAATTGCACAAGTTGTCTAAATCCAGTCACCGAACATTTGGCACAAGTTCTCAACATCTTCTGTTATGGAAACATACACATATATAAAATAAATATGATTTCCCATCATGCTGCCCTCAGACATAAGCTCTAAGTGATGCTCTATCCCTCTTGCATAGGCATATCATCAACTGTACTCTCAAAACACAAGAGGGGATAATTAAGCTCCTTACAGAACAGGTCCAGCACAGGCGAGTGCAAGAGGATTCTCTGTGCAGTGACTCAGACACCTATTGACCAACGGGCCTCTGAACCAACAGTTTCATCTCCAAAGAAGTGAAACCCTGGCAGAAGTTCTGAGCACTTGTAGCGCCAGGCTGGTGTCAATTATGCTGAGCACTGGAAGCAAGGAGACCACCTTTCTGGACCACAAGCTGAAAAAAGCCACGAGACAGTGGCTGATTTGTTTATCCTCCTGGGCTATATTTGAACTGGTGATTCACCCTGTCTGTCTTACTAATAACTCCTTCAGCTCATCATTTCAGCCCCCTTCTCCAACCTCCAGAAGCCTTCAGAATTCAACTATTACTCTACACACACTTGAAGAGGAAAAATGCCACTACTGTTGCTAGAAAAGACAATTAATTCCACCTCTTGGAACATACACGGGTTTTGACTTTTAAAAGTTCTCTAAAATCAAAGGATAGCTACGGTACTGGGAAAAAATTGTGTGTGGATTCCCTACAACATCAATTGCTGTCATGGATTTTACTACTGAAGGCATTAAATGCTGACCTTTGTCCACAGAAGAAAAGCAATAATCACCAATTATACTTTTATATGTCACGAAAGCTATTCTGTTTCTCAAAATGTTGCAGCCAACTTCTTCAGTCTAAAACTTTTCCTTTTTGGTCTCAAGATGCTTCAGGAATCTCTTCTGTTATTCTGAATCATAACTATAGAAAGTTATTCTTTGAAGTCTTTCTTAGATTTATTTGCTTGCCAAGAACTCAAAAATAGCTGAACAAAGCAGCAGCTACAAAGTTAGCTCATTATGAGGAAGCATCTGTGCTGTTTTCATTTTCTTGGCTTTTTGGGTGGGGAGGGTTATTTAAATGGTAAGCAACTGCTGTGAAGGAAGAGAAAAAAAAACCAAACACAAAAACAACACATTGAGCAAAATCTTCCAAGTTTTAGTATGATAAAGCATTATGAAGCACCACCTCTTCTACGATAATGTTTAGTGAGTGGAATGGCCCAAAACCTCCCCGTTTCAATTGATCAGATATCCAAAAGAAATCAGCAGTTATGTTAGCAAAGCCTGCCTGAAGAACTTGATCAGCCATCTTAGAAATGTTTCCTCTACTGAGCGCAGGGAGGGGGGAAAAAAAACATTAAAAAAAAATCAAATAAAGTGTCCCTCCCATAGCAAAGTGCTCAGACACATGCTGTATCTTGAAGTTTCTGGAAGGGTCTTTACCTTTGCGCCACTAGAAATACAGACACTGAACCAGAGTGGACCACTCCCACAGCAGCTAGAATGAGAACTGCAAAACTGTCACCCCAGAAGGTGAAGAAATGCGCTGCCCACACATGTGCATCTTTGCCTCAGAGTTGCATATGTAAGTTACAGAAAGCGATGGTGACACATATCCTGCTAATTGGCATACAGCTCCCCGGTCTCCTCATTTTACAGTAGTTCTTGGCAAGTACACCACACCAGGAACCTGCTTAAATTGCTAATTAATAACAGACTTGTCTTTGGGAGGGTGGGAAAGGGTTAATCTTTTAATTGAGCAGTTCCTATAAAACAGAAGTAAATAAGAAACATTAACTTTACAAACCATGAGTTTCTTTTCAGTCTGTACTCAAACTAATACAACAGGCAAAGCATTTTATTGATTTTGACTCAAAACAGGCAACACTATTCCTAACAAGAGAATGCTCCCTTCTTGTTTTTCCTGAGCAGTTTACAGAGGGATTAAACACACAATACAATAAAGCAGGGTGGGAACTCAGATGAATGGAAACTTCAGCTTCACATTTGATACCTAGATCTTGGCCAGGATACATGGGCAATGGAATAATTACTTTTTGTGGGACCCAGATTAAGCTGTAATATGAAAGTGGTAGAGACTGAATACAATAATATGACCCAGCTGAAATGTTACTGATTCACTTGCAAAATGTATAACTGGAGTATAAATAAGACTTAAAAACAATGCAATGGCACTAAAACAAATAATATTCAGAGGCAGCTCAATGGTAATGCACATCTCTCATTTAGAACATTATCAGTGAAGTTTTATGTTCTTACTGTGATTTTTTTCCCCCCAATAAGTGTTTCTGAGGAGAAGAAACATACAAGGGCTGTGAGTGGAGTTCTGAGGACTGATTCTGCCATCTTCCCTTAGCACAGCAAATAGTGAGCGATTAACTCACCAGTCACCATAAAAGAAACTTTACTCAAGGTGAATGACAATTGCAGAATCTGTCCTGAGAACTGAATATTTCATATTCAGTACGTATATTATGAAATAGTCTTACCTCAGTAAGAGCGTGCAGCTGTCCTTTATGCACACAGACACCCATAAACCTACAAGAAACAAGAAAAGAAAAGTGGTTTGGGCTTTTTTCCCCCCCTCTTTTTTGTTCTTTAAAGCAACTAATACAGGATACACCAAAAAAGGAGGAAAGAGAAAAAATTCAACCTCACAGACTCTGCATACCTCATCATTGATTATTTAAACATCTCAGCACAAAACAAAATCATGTATCTACACTAAAATATAATTTGAATTAGCTTCTCTTAGTTCCAAGAGAGCACAGGAGACAGCTCAGCCTCAAAATGGAGTTACTAATTTGACTATAAGCAAAGGCCAGCATATTATGATTTATGCAGAAAGGAACAGTCTCAGAGTCCTATTTTAAGGAAGTTTAAGCCAAGTAATCCACTGCTGGTCTGCATAAACAGAAAATTACTTCCCTTTGCATTTTGCTGTTTAAGCATAAAGATGTTTCTTCCTATCCCATTCTTAACCACTCAAGAATATGAGAGCACTTATGCAATACTTCCCCTCCCCAAACTCCTCTTTCCAACGCTTGGATGGAAGCAAGGTTCAATAGTATCCAGTATACACACATTCCACAAGTGTTACCTACACTGCACAGTTTTCAGACTCCTGCTGTTAATAGTAATCATTGCCACCCTCGGTTTGTCTGGAAAGCAACAGAATGTCCCATAAGCAACTGAAAGCTCATTTTTACCACCATACAAGCTGAACTTAAAAGTGACAAAATGCAAATTAATACTACTAGTAAACATCTCCCATGAGAAAGCTCAGTAAAGCTGAAATTTTAAACACTTCCCTGCACAGTTCAAGTGTTCGTTCTTTATAGATTAACTAATTCTCAGTTTTAGCATTTAGATTTTGGTCTCAGCAAGCAAAAACAAATTGTCTGCCATTTCCATAAGGTTCAGAAATTTCCATTTTGCAAGTAAGAGGTAGACAGGTATGATCTCACTAAATGTGACAGGAACCCTGTGGACAACAACTCAAAGGAAAAGGACCTTTTATATCCTGAAACACTTCCGAATTTAAAAACAAAATGATGCAAGACATAGTGCTAGTTCAGCTAAGCTGCTTTTGAAGAAATGAATGATCCTCACTGTTCTCTTCTCTAACAGCTGACTGGTAAACTACAAACAGCCAAAGAAAAATAATATAGGTAAGGTCCTTTGCATAAGCTGAGCTGTGGAAATCTGTTTTTATAACAAAAGAAGCAGCAAGACTTGTGTTAGAATATCTACTGCCTGCTCTCACCTCAAACAATATTCCCTGAATATGGGAATTTTAATTTGAGAGACACTGAAAATCCAGTTCCTCTTGTTTAAAGTAGAATCATAGGGCATGATCAGGTACTCAGGGGAAAGGGAAGAAGCTTCTTTTAGACATACCATCTACTCAAAACATTGCTGGTTCTGAGTTTCACTTCATACAGCAATGAACAGATGAACAATTTTGTAAAGAAGCTGACAAATTAAGCTTCCTGAGATGAAGAAACCCAGACTTCTACAGAGCAGAAATCTATTTCTTAGTGCATTCTGAAAGTCTCCAGAGCTATCAAACATGGTGTTAATGGCTTTATTCACAAGCAAAAATGGAAAGCACATCAATCCAATATATTAATTCCTCTATAAGACAAGTTTTTAAAGTATTATTTTCTCTATCAGTTACACGAAGTTAATCTGCTATAGCAATATTTTCATTCAACAAAAACTGAGATTAATTAAAAATAATGTTTTCATCTAAAGATCAACTCTTCCTTTGTAAAGGTGTATCACGTTACTTACAAATTAAGAATTCATTGTATTTGACTTAATTCCAAAATATAAAAGCATTTAAGAATTTATAAAAATTTTTGAAAAATGTTATTTCTTGTCTCATCTTTACCAAACAGGAAAAACATCACTGTCACTTAAAGACTGGTAGAACTCAACGTTTTCTGCCAACCTATTTAGGTCAAGGGGTGTCTCAATGGAAACATATTCATTACCTTTGTGAACCTATGCTTAAGGCAGTAAAGACACATCGACTCAAGTTACCAAGAGTAAGAGTTTAAAAATTCTCAAATACTTAGGATTTCTACTAAGAATCAAAAATCAGAAAACAAAGCTCCATATCATGATCTTGTGGGAAAAAAGCTGGACATAAAGATACATTTATAAACTCCACATATTTAGAAACTATTACCCAGAAAAGGAGAAACCAGACACACTGATAAAGACAGAATTAATGAGTTTAGAAGCAACATAGTGAAGCCATTTCAACTTTGTGTGAATGAATCTCAGTTTTCAGGCTCTGGAAAATAGATTGATAGAACAGACCTGTAGCAATCCAAATTCCTGGAAAACTTCTGCTTAGCTGTTTTATCAAGCAATAATAAGCCACTTGGTTAAGCCAAGAACTGCTACAAAACATTGTTGGAAAGGATTTTCACTAAAAGATAATACATCCAGCTGCTACCGGGAAATACAATTACCAAGCAAGATTTAACATGGTTTCAATTTCTGAGATTGCCCCAGATGAGATTCCAAGTTCTGTGGATAGGAAGCCGACATGCTGGTCCAGCACAGCTGAGATTATTCCTGTTGGCTAGACACACTGTCTCCTGAGCCAAAATGTGCTTGTAGGTGAACTTCAGCAGAATGTCTTGTCAGCCAAAGGTTACACTTCCTATAAGCATTTCTAGTCAGAAGGAGCTCCAAAAAGCCAGTCATCCCCAAAACAGGAGACCATTTGCAGATTTAAGGAAGTTTCTTTTCAAGACACTGTATCTGGCCTTATCAGCAAGCTGAAACACTTCCAAAATCTGGTTGGAAAAGTTTTCCTAGAAGCTGCAAATAGAAAGGATGTTACTTGAGTCCATCCAACTAAACACAGTGCAGCACACTTCCACCACCAAATGCTTTCTGACAAATGTCAGCAATCTATACAGATGCTGGAAATCTCATTTTACAAACAATCATTGTGGAAAACCTGTTCTACTAAACAAAACCAAGAGAAGTTTGGATATTTCTTAGTCCTTCATAGCAGTTACACAAGCTACTTTCAGTTCAGTCAGATGGCAAGGGAGAAAATCCTGGACAGAAAAGAGGAGACTAAATACTATAGCCTCAGTCTGCAATCTTTGCCTTAATTTATCAAGCAAAACTAATATCCAGATCATACAGCCTCTGTGGATATCCAGACACTGAACACATGCTTCCAGTTAAAAGAATTTCACTGGGACACATTCCTGCTCTGTGGATAAAACTGAGGCAGCTACAGTTCAACAAAAGAAATCCATGCTCTCCAAAACTTACTGCTTGTCTGAGAAAATTCAACACTTTGATAACATTAAACAAAAGAAACAAATCAAACACACCAATGCAAAAGCCTCTAGTACAAGCTCAGTAACGGAGACAAATGGTCAGAAGGCATATGCTTTTTCATTGCACTGACTGTTGGAGAAGGAAGAGGGTGAGTAAAAATATTAAGTCTGCATTAAGGCCCTCCTTAATGATTTAGGCACCATGCTAGATTAAAAATATATTTTAAGTTTTCTACACTTGCGTTTTGATTCTACACAAAGGTAAGGCATTTAATCTATTATTTCTGTAACATATTATACACAACACATACAACTTCTCTTCTGCTGCCTTGTACACTTTATTTCGGAAATATTCCTTTTTGACAACCACATTACATAAAGAGAAGCAAAAGCAATTTTCTTTCCTGTTAAAGTACTGTTCAGCACAGGACAAAGCCTGTTAAAAGACAAAATCCATCCTTCTGGCTATCGTAACAAAGTCCACCACAAGCAATTTCACAAAAAGGAAAGTTTGAAAGGATAAAACTATACACAAAAAAAAAATCCCTGGTATAGTGTTCCCAGGGTGATAGATTTGTCTCAAAGAAGATGAAATAAAATTCTCCTTGAAAGGAGTTCACAGAATATGCAGACAGTGTGCTTATTTGTGTGCCTGCACACACAAGAAGGTGGATTTAATCAATGAGTCAATCTGCCTGCACGCTCACAGCCAAACACGCAGCAATACCTCCAAGTGCTCCCACGAGAACACTTAAGACATGAGCTAAGACTTTCTGTGTACAGAATGTTTTAAATTAAGTCCCCAAGGTACAGATCAAATAAAGAAATACTTTTTCATGCAAACAATAGTGATATTAAAGACTGAAATTCTACCTCAAAATTGAAGATACACTAATTTAAGAGACAGCACAAGAGATGAAGAATCTTTAGTACCACATCACTTCATTTGTACGAGACAAACACCTGTAAGATATTACAAAAAAAAAAGCTATCAGGTCTCTCAGGCTGCAGCCTGAAGGCTCCCAAGCTCAGGACACAAGGATGGAGATTTCTTGAGTCCTTCCCAGACCTATTTTCTTACTTTGATTTGGGTAAAAACTCATGACTACAGCAGCACATCAGCATTCAGAGAAGTAGCAAAATGGTAAAACACATTTACAAACATACACCAGACCTTTTGTAACCATGGTACGTGATCTAACCCAACCCTTGAACAGCACTGCACTTGAAACAGGACACAAGCTAATGAGGAAGTGGAGAAATGCTCCAAAGCCCTGTTTTCCCTAACCCCAGCAATTACAGTCTTGCCATGTATCAGCTAACCTGCATTAAAGTGACTATAGTAAACATCACATGGTACAAACCCCAACCTCAGGTCACTTTTCCACACCTCCTCTCACCATCTGTCTGAGGGAAGATGTGATAAAACCAGCACATCCCACATCCAAGGCAGGAAGAAATGTAGATCAGAGATAGAAAGGCATTTTAATTCTCCATGTTTAATTTGCATGCAGGAGTGAGATGGAGACAGGAGATGAGGTTGGTGGTAGAAACAGAACAAAACACTCCTTGAACACCACTTGTCTGCTTCTGCCTTGTCCACTCCTAAAATGTCCCTAACCTGGGCCCTGGTGAAAAAACAGCAAACCAAAAAGACAAGCAGCTCTCATACATAGTTTGTTATAAACACCAGACTGTGACTGAACAAAAAGTTACTCCATTGTAGTTAACACCTACTCTGCCTCTAGAATCACATCTGCTAGCTGAAATAGGAAACAAGAGGAAGGGAGACAAAAAAACTTTTTTTACCATCATGCCTGTGTAGCTGCAAGAGCTGGAGTCTTCTATTCTAAAATATCCTTAACAGACTGAAAAAGAAGTTCCATTTTTGCCAAAATAAATCTTCTAATAGAGGGCAGTCTCTCATTTGCTTCATGGAAAATACATTAGAAACTTATATATACACATATATTTGACCACTGGAATCTTTATGATCCTACCATGGGGACGGTAGACTTACTGGGGACTTGGTAAGTGAAAACTAAGCTCTTCACATACATCCCACTTCTAATCAAGATGGATCTATATAGCTGGCCAAGAGCAGAATTTCAGTGCAGAAATACTGAAATGAGCGTGGAGATTTAAAGTTAGCCTTTCACTCCATGGCAAATAAAGCATGTTGCTTTTAAAGCCTAAATACCCAGATCAGTACTTCACCAAATAAAACTGAAACTCATCAAGAGAAACTGAAACACCTTGACCCAATTCCATCTCCTCAAGATGTACAAAAGTGTCAGTATGGTAAAAACACAGACCCACAACTACTGACAAACTCACCCTCTGGAAGAGTGACCAGAGTCTGGATACAAACTTCAAAAGACATCTGTAACTCTGAAAAGGAGTTGATATGGACAGCACAGAAGAAAAAGCAGTTTCAAATAGTCAGCAATATTTATTAGTCCCATCAGTGCAATCAACGGCAAAAATACCAAAATATTTGCAGTAACACCTTGAAGTTAACTGTGGGCACATTGGAATTGACAGCTTGTAAAAAGTTGCTATATAGTTTAGAGCACTGGCAAAGGGATGGGTTTTTTAATTACCCAAAGGATAATGATGACCCTGGCCTCCCAAATGCACTATGAGGAAGAGGAATCTCTTCTCCCTTCCATTAACTATATAAACTAAAGAAGAGCTTTTGGACAAAAACACTGATTCAATAACAAATTTGAGGTATTACGCATCAGGATGTTCAAAAACACGATCACATTCCCAGCTTAAGAAAGGTTTTAGTGTGCTAAAATAAACGCCTCATTGCTGAATCTGACATCCACTTTCTAAAACATTAGCTTGCTATGCTGCACACTATATCTGAAATGGTTTGAGAGCAGATTTTGGAGGCTGGAAAGACAGTATTTATCCAGTTTCATAATTTTACAAGCCATTTGATAGCAGAGCACCTCGCAGCCCTCACCTGCTTCAATTAATCACTGCACAACATGATCTCAACATCTGAGCCGAAGAACCCATTACTATCCATACTGGCTACCAACAGGAAGGAAAGAATTGTTTACAGCGTAAGTTAACAGCAGGTAGTCCCAGAGCTCAGAGGAGATGAAGAAGCTCAGAGACATATTACATAAAAATCAGAGGACACCTTCAAGGCATGTGGAGGAAATCCAGTGACTAATCAACAGAGAAGTGAACTTGATGCTAGTGACAAAACCCAGTAACATAGAAGAACTTCAAAGGAAAGAAATTAAATGAAGAAAATACTTAACTGCAAACTGAGATAGCTCATAGCCCCTGGAAAAGTTATATATTAGAACTTCTTGGAAGAGGATGTCCCCTTTAAATACCAATACAAGCTTAGAATTTCCAAAAATAATCCCAGAAAATGTTTCAGTGGGAACATGTTGCTGTAGAATATTTTCTTAAAAACCTCTCAGCAATACAACTCCAGCTGCTCTTATCTGACAGCACAATGTTGTCAAACAAGCAACACAACCTCTCACCACTTTCAGCGCAAATTACTATTAATTACTATTTTTAATATGCTTCTAAAGTGGGAAACGGGTTGTTTTACAAGACTAACAGAAGCACCAATGATTTATATGTTTATAAAACCTAAATAGAGAGGCTTGCACATGTGTGTTTATACACAGGTACATACAGACACATAACCAGGTAACATTTAAGAGGGGCAAAATCTTCTCCCAGACATAAAGGGATTGGAAATACTGCAGTAAAATCTAAACAAAAACTGAAGTGACACATAATTAACACACAAAACCATCAAGTTGTCTGCTACACAGAAAAGCAGTAGTTTTTACTGTGTATTATAATTCAATTAAAAACCCCTAAAACTAAATACTGTTTTCTCGTTTGCATTTCCTGTAGGAATATCTTTGCTCCCTGTAGCAAGGGGATTTACCTAACAGATAAGAAAAAGGCAGCATTTTTTACCAGAGAGCCTACTTTTTTTTTGAAGAAGCCTCAAATCAAGCAACTCATAAATCTAATGCAGTTTATTCTTCTAAACAAACTGTGCAAAGATAGACCATTCCTATTTAAGTAATTTATTTCTGATGCATTCACTCAAAACTGCTTACTTGAGCATACAAAGAAGAAGATTTCTCTGTCAATCCTGGGTAATAACTGGAAGAACAAATTAAATTCCTTTTCTGCTTCATACATAAATCAATACATTATTGTTCTTCCTTCAGGACCATCTGTGTAACACCGCTGACTTCGAATTATTCATAGGCTCTAAGGCCAGAGGGGACCAGTACATCACAAATATGATCTCTTTTACATCACAAGACACCTAAATTTCAGCAATTACTCAGGACTGAGCTGAATAATTTTTGTTCTCAGCAGCATCTCTGTAATTCCATTCAAGAGGGGGCAGGGTTACATTTAGGCACAGCTGAATGCTTTTGGCCTGTCAAGATATCCCTTTCCTACTTTCCCTCATCCCAAACCAAATTAAATTCTTGATTTTGAGCAGAGCTGTAGAGCTAGATTTTTAAGATTTACCAACCACACAAAGTTGATAAAGAAACTGATGAAGTGTACTGAGTTGATGATTCTGACAATGGCAATCTTACTTTGGAAAGTTACTCTTTCCACAAACCTTCCTTAAAAAGCAGCTTTATCAGTCCCCAGGTCATACGCTGCTTATCAAAGGATTCAGAAAAAAGGAAATGAGGGAAAAGACGCGGGGGATAATTATAAGAAGTAATTAATGATCCTGAAATCTAAATAACCAGAGAGATGATAGAATTTAAATGTAAAAAAAAAAGAACAACAACAAACAAACAGAAGGAGGAATTGCTTGGAATGCACCTCACCTTGGACCAGAGAAAACAGACTAAGAATTGTAATTAGGGACAGATTACTAAAACACTTGAGTAAATACATTGTGATAAAACCTACACAGGTCACTATGAGTAAGAATTCTTGAAGTTCACAGGTTTTTGTGGTTTTAAGAAAAAGAATAAGAGAAAATAGTCATGAATTAATGGAATGCTCCCTACAGATATTTCAAATGCATCTGACACGTGTCCTCAAATACTGAAGGAAACACATAGGATAATATTGTTACAACTCAGTTGACGAAGACTGAGACAGGATTTCAAGGATCAGAAAAATTGGTTATGAAGGATTTTAGGAATCAGTATTATGTTTGTATTATGTAACAAAATGGAAAAGAAAAGGAAATTAAGTAACAGAGTTCATTGTGTCTCCAAAACTTTTCAAAAGGAGCTGAGATTAGAAATGGATCCCAGGTGTGCAACAGCAGCTTAGGAGAACTGGTCATTTGGTGCACTGTCATCACATCTTTAAATTTCATAATGTTATGGCTTCAGCCAATTATGTTAATTGCTTGTCACATGACCATAGAAGAGAAATCAAGACTAAAATGGTTCAAGCAATAACAAGATACACATTGGAACATTCTGGATTTGCATGCACTAATCTAATGCAATGCAAGAACTACTCTTTTCCTTCTAGGAGCATATAAATTAGATTAGTTCAACTCTAGCTTTTCTTCAGTCCTTCTTATCCCACCTTGCAATACTGCAATAAGAAAATGCTAAAAACTGAGAAGCAGACCTACGAATAAGAAACAGCTATGGCACTTTGCATTGTTTAATTGTAAGATTAGTGACCGTAAGTTAGTTGAATACTGTTAAATTTGCAGTAATTTAAATTCACAAAAAGAAGCCAAATTTCACTCTTCATATCACTTTATTGATTCATCAGAAATTTAAAATGTGAGCACTTGCTTTTCTCTGACATAAGTTACTCATTACTGGCAAACTCCAGATACCAAAATCATGTCTATGTTTGGTTCTTTTTCTCTTAAGTCTTTTCTTCTTCCTCCCACTCATCTATTAAATTAGCAATTGATCCTAACACATTCACAACAGATAAATCTACAACAAAAAATAAATAAATAAAAATTAGAAAGAGGAGAGCTCTACTAAAGACAACCTATCTCTATATGATTCAGAAAAAAGCCAGTGTACCTTAAGATGTTCGGATGCGAGAGTCTATTCATCAGCTGAACCTCTTTCAGCATGTTTGCTCTGTTGCTGTTCAGTGTGTTCATCTTCAAAGCCATTACCTGGTCTGAAGTTCTGTGCCTTACCTATTGGATAGAAGCAAAAAATGGTAAGGATATGAAACGCAAGACTGAAGAACCAGTATTGTTGTAGTGCAGTGTAGAGATCCTTCATGACAAAAGTGATCCATACACCAATTTCTGTAGTTTTTATCACAGAGGTGACTTTCTGTAAGCATACTGTGCAAATGTGAAATGGCATTTTGCTCTCCTCTTGCAACTCATGATGACAGAAAGCTTGAGAAGTTGAAAAAAACTCGAGTATCAGCTTCTTAGTAGAAGTGAAGGAAGTCATCTGTTTGTCCACAGAGAATAAGATTCCCACTCCAAGACCTATGAAACTTATCTTTATGCCACCCATATCCTTTTTTCCCCCTGCAGTGGTTGCTGTCATTATTCACAGAATGTGTTTTATGAGGACCCGTTGCTTACAGCTACAGGGCAGATTTTGGAGGTACTCAGTGTTTACTTCTGAAAATAGACTATGATCCAGCTTCCACATCCAGGGGACTGAAAGGATTCCTGCCAACCCCTGCTGCAAAGCAGAGAGGTTCCTGCACACAGGATCACCTCACCCAGAGTGTCAGTAGTGGCTGTAGAGCGTCAGCAGGAAAAAGAGGATTTCTCTGGCAACTGTGCAGCACCAGCACCTTGTTCAGCATGACTTTCCCTGGTCACAAATGCAGGACTGTGGCCATTTTTAACTTGGTTCTCAAACAAACCCATCTGTCAAGTGTTGTGTAGACGTGTGCTACTATTAGAAAGGAGCTGTCACAATAGCGTAAGGCTTGCCAGCCCTTTGAATTTCCTTGCAGTTGGGCATTCCCACACACATACTGGTAGTATTCATGGAAATGATGCTCCCATTTTCTTCCTACATCAATACCTGCAGCTCGTAAATAGAAAACATGTGCTTCTCAAAACACTGAATTACCCCCACGGCAAATTCATTCATGTTTATGGAGATTAGCTTAGGAAAGTCTGTGTTCCACGAATTTAAGACTCATCAGCTTTCTAATTTAAAACTGGAATCAACATTATGACCGAGGTACATACAAACTACCTGTATTTTAAACAACAGCAGCCTGTCTGCTTTTATTCCAGAAGACTGTCAATCTTTACCAGTAAGAGGCTCCTTTAGCTGTGATATGTTAATTACAGAAAGAACAACTGAACCTATGATAAGTAGATGCAAGAAGAAAATAGGGTATGGGTTTTGAAGGTAAGGCTTCCTGGGGTAAGGCTTCCATTATCAAGTTTTATTTGCACACCACTATCTGCAAGAACAACGGGCATATTTCAGCTAAATATTCTCATCTAGACGCAAAGCCCATGAATTCAGCACAGGGATGTACTGGGGGGAAAGGGTGTCATGTTCCAGGTGTGTGTCTGGTTTAACTCTTCTAAGTTGCCTCTTCCCGTCCTAGTTTCAAGTATAGGATAGCACTGGAAACATCACAGGTGAGTGTGGTAAACAACAGCAAGGGACTGAGTACAAAAACAGCCCTCAGATGCTTTTCCTCCTGCTTCCCCCCCGCTTATGTACATGAGCTCCTCAGATGCCTCACCTACAGTCACCCAGTAATCCCAGCGCAAGAAGGATCAGGGAAAGGGGGTGGAAAAGGATATAGAAACCAGCCGCAAGTTCACAAGCACGGGACTCCTCCTTTCCGTGGTAATATTGGTTTTAAAATAAAACTGGTCAAACTACAGCTTTAATGCATTACAACAAGATAATCTAGAAACATTCTCAACACAACCTGTCTTGCCCGTTTGGCATGCTTATTGGTTTTAAGCAGGATGATTGCATGTTAAGTTGATGAGGTTTATTGTTACTTGCCAGGTTTCTTGTGTCAGTTGTGTACTTCCATTAATTTTTAATTTTACCCAGCCAATTTGAATGAACAAATGAAGTTGGACAGGTCAATGTCTATATACAGACTTTTAAAACATATTTTAGTTATACATTAGTTTTACTAGGAGTAATGCCTTGGATGAGGGGAAGAAATTTTAAAGGTTTTCATAGACTTATGAACAGAAAATTTCAACAGTATAAATTTAAATTAAGAAGAAAGGACTATGCTTTGAACCTATACACAGCAGCAGAAAAATCAGCACACTTCCACTGAGGGGAAGGTTAGGAATCTTGGGTGGAATAATTCAGGGTTTTCAGGGAACAGGAAAGGATTTGAAGTAACTTAATTCCTACAGTCAGAGATGCTCTCAACAGAACTTCCTCAGAAATGAGCTTTCCACCAACACAGAAACTTCAAGGTCTGCCAAAAGAGAATGAATAGAGGTAGAAGGTGATCAAGAACTCAGATGGAATGTGGTCTTAAACAGTATTTGCCTTCTCATTAACTCTGCCAGCTACCTCTTAATTTCTTGCCCATTTCTATAATTCACTCAGTTTCATGCCAAAATTTCCTCCTCCTTTGTCTCAGCTCTGAGGTAAAAGTAGAATTTATCACAGGATCTTTTTCCTTGTTCAGACTGCTCTTCCTAAGCTAAGGAAACCTCAGAAAAGAAGGTGGGAATTTTTTGAGTCACTGTGTCTTGCATGCTTCCTGGATATTCAGGTCTGATACTCAACAAGAAGTGGTCAACAACTGCTTCTCAAAGGTCTGACTGTCCACAGCACTAACTGCACATCCAGAGAAAATTGAACTGCTTTTGCAAAAACAAAACTTTTCATTTTCTGGTTTTGGCTATCCTGTAGTCTCTTCAGTCTTGACTGACTGAACAAGGTTTGGTGGCAAGGTCAGTAGGTTTTTCTTCTGTTTGTTTTATAAAATCACTTTTCCCATGCTTGGAAATTTCTCGAGTTTCTTACACATAGAGCAGCATATTCTGTCCAATTAACTGGTCTCTAAATAGTACCCAACATTGCACTATGCTTTGTTTCACTTAAAGGGACACAGTAACGTAACAACGGCAATTTTATTTGGAGTTCTGTATACTGTTCTGATGTTGGAGGATGTACTCCTGCAAGATCTGACAGAACAGCAAAATTCCTAATCAAACCAAAGGAGAGATGGGGAAAAAAGGGAATATTCCTCTCCTGCTAGTTATCCTTTAAGCAAGGAGGAATAAGCAGAACTGGAGGTGAGATGGCATCTTTCTCAAGAGGACAATACTCAATATCATGAATAAAATCAAGTATCAGTTTATAAATTATGGAGCACAATGCTAATCACTTGGAATATACCTAAGACTAATCATGTTCTCTCCTCTGAAACACAACTGGCAAATAGTATTTCTATGGCAAGAACAAATTGACAACAAGGAACTGACAGGTTCTGCCTTTAAGGTCTCAGTCAAACTCTGAATCATCAACATGGAAGGAGCTGTCAGCTGTGCCCTCCGTGCCTACTTACCCATCAGTCATACCCTAGACAAAATTTGTGTCTATCCTGGCATCCCTTGCCAAAGCCCTGCAAAACTATTTGGTTTTAATAATTCTTCTCCTTTCAGGCCACCTCTGTGCCATAAAAACATGGAAGTGATGTTTCAACCACCTGACTCCAGAAGGAAGACGAGTAAATATTTTGGCAATACTGCTGATTCAATTTAACATTTGTTTACAAGGCAGTTTGCCTCAGGCATATGCCTGTATACTCAACAGAAACAGGGATTCACTCATGCAATTCAAACTTCTCACTGATGCAACTTGCAGATTGCTGTGAAGCTTTTAAAGCTGCTGACATTATTATTAATTAGGGCCCCTTGCATACCAGACCAAATAACCTTTCAGCAATGTCTGGATCATGGCGTCTCCGCTCAGAAACATTCTGACAATCCTACAGCTGCTTTGCACACGCTTCCAGCTTCTCAGTCTGCTTACCTATGTGTGTGACTCCATCTCCAAGGTCACGGTAACCAGATATTGCCTCCCTGTTTTATTGCTGACAGGCAGTTAAACTGTCCCTTTGCACTCTGATTCTCCTAGGACCAAAGAACTTTGGACTTTGACCCGGCTGTGGTTACCTGCATGGCCTGCCTGCTCACATCAGACCACGTTCTTATCCTTACTCCTTTCTTTAGAAGAAAGTGGGAAGTAGAGGAAGTCACAGATACAGGTAAAGAAATAGTGATGTATTTAAAGGAAATCTCATAATAGTGATTAAGCAGGGCTCACCTTCCAGAGAAGTAGTCACTATATAAAGTTCACGAGGATTATCATGCAAAAATGGGTGGGTTTAATGTTCGGCTTGCTGCTTAGCTGTAAAGTTCTTTATTATTAAACAAATTAAATACAATTTAGATTATTATTTATTTATTACGTCATACAGGTCTCATAGCTCTCTGAAAATCCAAACATTTATATTACTTCCACTTTCTGCTGGACTGAAGAGGATGTCTATTTAAGCAATAGTTGAAATCTAGCCTGATTTCACCTTTCACAAGGCCTTTTTGATCTGTATTCACTGTACCTTTCCAGGTGGCCCTGGAATAAACATCAGAAGAACATTTCCTAATACTGATATTATAAATCTGCCAACACAGCTTTCAGCTGCGTTCCTAGTTTTTCACTGCATTTTCATTATTTTCCAAATCATCATTATATAGCTGGAAGTATTTTGTCACAGTTCTCTTCCAAAACTTCATTTAACTGCTTTCCAGTTTTTCCTTACCTTCCCCTCTTCTGGCATCCAGCCTCACTGCTTAAACACATTTACAGATCCTTACTTATAGAGCCTACTCCATAAAATCATGTTGCTGCTCTAGCACACACACCAATTTTTTGTTCATTCTTTTACACACCTTGGTCTTCATCTTGGCCATTTCACCTTCACCTTTGCTGCCATGTGTCCAAAGCACCATTTTAAAAGCAGTCCCCTCTGGTCCAAATATTTCACCTTCCCTGAGTTTGCTTCTCTGTCTTCATCTGATTTAAAAGTATTTTCTCTTTGATGACAAGAGATTAAGACATTCCCTTAATTAGCATTCTAGGCCATTTGCACTAAATGTGTTACACAGTTTAATTTTGATTGAGTTAACAGTAAAGCTTGTGAGGCACATGAGATTATAGAAGTAATCACTGTTGAAGAGAAAAGGCTTCATCATAAGAGTGCCTACTAAATGACAGGGGAAAAGTCTTTCACAGGGAAGCAGACCAGCAATTTGGCTCTGATACAAAACTTCTCTCAGAAACAGACTACTTCCTTGATGTGACAGCAGAAGAAATCTTTAAAAAAACCCACTAGGGTCAGCTGTATTTTATCCAAGTCCCACAGTCAAGCCATCAAGTCATCACACTTACAGGGATATATATTCATGCCTTGAGGATGAATGTGTTAGAAGAATGCCTTAACTCTATGGCTGATTGAAAAAAGCTCCCTTCAGCAAAGAAGATAAACCTGTTCTTCGGCTCAGATCACACTTCCTGTAAGTCTGTAATCTGAAATGGTTTTCTTAACATTAAAATGTATCCACTGTCAGATACACATATTCCTAGTAGTGATGCCTATATCAAGTCAAAAATTTCCTATCACTAGGAAAATTTGCAATGACAAATAGAAGCTGAAAGAAGTAGACCAGTCCAGATAATACTAAGCTGCTATGTTGATGCCAGACAGTCAGATGGGTTGTGGCTGTTTTCAGAGTAGTAATACAGAATGTCACTATGCTCTAACTTCTCGCAGCAAGAGAGAGACCTGCCAAACGTAACAAAACTTTGCCAAACAAAACTACTCAGCATGTGTTACAACAGCTTTAGCACAGGTTCAGAAGATCTACAGAAACTAGACACAAAATAAACCCCAAAACCTTTCAAAAGCCTGGCAGTAATTGTGATTCTACTAATTTCTAATACTAAAAAGAGTTGAGAGAAATACACAGAAAAAGCTGGAGACTTTACTGTTTTCTCTTTAGTACAAAAGCTCAGTATTAGTCAAACAAAGTCCTAATTTGATAACTTTAGTAACTTCCAGCATCACCAATTCAGCAAAGAAATAAGTTCAATTACTAGAGAATATTCCACACCTACTGTCAAAGAAATTCTCCAATTTTTTTCCAAACTAAAGTGAATTTCTAATTAGTAAGACAGTAGTACCATTGATACTTTGTAAATCCACTGGTGTGCCAAAAACCCCTCAATTTTCTTTTGTATTTTGTTTTTCTTCATTGCCCACTGTAATGTAGAACCAGGGCCCAAAATAGAGCACCCTTTTATTTTAAACAAACCATTTATTGATAGGAATCTGTGCACATATCTCTGCCATTAACTTGATCTCAATCAAGCCATAAAGGCAAAAAGAGACTACAGTCTTATTTGGAGAGAAAGCACAAATTCATCAGAGGACTATTGTTCCACAGTTTGAGTTGAGAAATAAACAGGCACAGCCCAGGGTGGGGAAGTTGACTGATTTTGTAGCCAATTCAGCAGAATGTAACCATATAAACTTTCCTCTGCAATCCAGGACATGGAACATGGACACTGGGTGAGCACTGTTTTACCATAACCTCAGTGAACAGCTCAGCCATGTACTTTATACCTGAGTAATATCATAGTCAGGAAAGAAAAAGAAATACTGAGTTTGAAGTTCATAACTGAAATCCTATTCCTAATTTTCAGTGTTAGCTATCCTCAGCTCACTGAGCAGCCCTGAGCATGCTACTTCCTTTCTTTTGTTACCTCTCTGTTTTATAAAATTGAAGTGATATTATCTACCTGCCAGAAAACTGGAAGATTGACATCTGCAAATGACTGCTGTAACATCTCAAGATAATACATAATCAGATATTGTATCTGTGTTCCTATTTTCCCATTTAATTTTTAATACTTATGGTTAAATATTTCCCATGTTACTATGAGTTTATCCTGTATGAAAGATAATTATACTTACATAATCTGCAGATGTTTTTGAAGCAAAATAATATTTTAGACTGAGTTTTCCTGACACAGAAATTGTATCTTCTATCTTTTACCGTATATGAACGGTTTGACACTCAGCACACAGTCCTCCCACTACACCAGTAATGTCATCATTGGTATTCATTGGTAAACACATTCATGGGGTTTGTTTTCAAAATCTGTACGGGAGCCTCGGCAGAAAATTCTGTTTGGGGCAGATATAATTTCCTTAGATTTCCTTTATAAATCTTTCAAATAAACATTACCATGCATGAGTAAGGAAGTCTGTCTCACCTTTCAGAACAGAGCCCACTGACATACAACTATTGCTATTATAATCACAGCACTTAGAACTTGACCACAACCACAAATAAAGAGAGCAGGGAGCAGGAAGAAGACACATTTTGCTTACTTGAAGATACTTCAGCTTTTATAAATTCATACAGTTAATAGCTTTCAGGTTACAGTCAAAACCAAAAATTCTAAGCCATTTCTTGTTATTTAAGCCTTCATGAAACGGCTCTTCTTGAGAATTAGGTTTTTCTTCTTACACAAGTAGCTAATTAAATATGCCATGTAATTTCTTACGTCTCATCATGGCCTGTAAACGCTAGGAAGCCCAAGAATTGGATTTGCAGGACTTAATTGCAGGCAGCTCATGTGAAAGTTACAAAGCAACAGCAGTGAGTCAGTGTTAGACACATTGTCAGCTCCGGATTAGTTAACAAAGCAACGCTGTCTCGGTATCGATCACTCCAGCGGATGTTTCAGAGCTCTGTCCTCGCCTCAACCCCTAATGCCACCGGAGCATCAAACAGAGGGCCCCCGCCTCGCAGAGCTGCTGCCAGCGCAGAGGGCCCTGCAGCCACCCCGGAGCACTCCCGGGCTGCGCCAAGCACAGCGAGGGGCAACTGCTGCGGCGACTCCCAGGCACAGGACGCACATGGACGGGAGAAGGGATTCCTACAGTTTGGATACAGCCTCAGCATCTACTGGGAAGAAGTTCTGGATCACTTGCACACAGACTACCAACAACTGCAGCAGGAAAGATTAAAAGAAGCCCTGTCATACTTTGGAGTTCCTTTCTCTAATCACTTCCAATGGCTGTTAAGGAGCTCTGGAGATGCATTCCCTATGGATCTGAGACTGTAAGCATCTCTTTTTTTGTTAGTGCCATCAATAATAATTTGCAGTTCTCATTTTTACATTTCATATTAGGCAGTAACACATATACATTTGTGTGTATTAACATCACAGACGGTCCCCAGGCACAGGCAGTGAAATCCATCACTGAAATATATTTAACTTTCCCCTGCTGCCAATACCAGCAAATAAGAGTCCAGAGAGGTGCCTCAGAGGTGTCTCACAAAGATTTTAAGTGATGCACTCTTGTTCTCTAGGCACAGTCATGTTAATACTGGACATAAGCCAACACAGTTATTTGAAGAACAGTAAATCAGCACCTGTCTCTCAGTATCAGCTATGAATGAGCTTACACAAATGTGCATGTTTGCCAGCTGGCAAAACACAGAAAATCCCAGAGCTGCCAACCCAGCACATCTCCATCCAGAACAGAAAACTAAACAGATCTCATTTAACCGTGCTTGAGAAATTATTACGGAAAACAAGACAAAAAGCACACAAACATTTCAGTGCCAAGGGAATCTTGCCACCTGTTTTGCCCTGGGAAAACTGCACAACAATACTCAGATTGGCACAACTTTTCCTACGGGAGAAAATCAAAGGCCCAAAGGACTCTGAATTACAGCAGTCACTGTACTAAACACGGGGGTTATCTCTTATTGCAAGGTACTTGTTAGAGTATCAGTGTCTTTCTTACTGTTGACAGAATTTGTGAACATTCTCTCTATTTGTGAGGACAACAAAGACTTACCTCGGACATCCCACGTATCAGCTGTTCAGCAAGGCTGAGGAAAGGCCGAGTTTCCAAACAGGTGAAAAATAAATTTCAAAATGGACAATTTTACAGTAAACTATGTTCCGTTTTTTTGACTGAGTATTCTTTTAACATCAAGTTTGTTTCAGTGATTTTTGTTCTGGCTTTTTAGTCATCAAACAAATCCTTCACTTTCAGGGTAGTTCTGTCATATTTTCTAAATATTTCTTTCTTCAACAGAGAAGCTGCCTGACACAACCAGAGAACGTGAAACATTGTGTAAGAACTGTTTCACCCTGTTTTAATCTGTGTTACTCAGTAGAGTTCTAGACTTTACTGTAGTGATGCCAAGCAGGACTGTAGGAAGAAGCATTATGGAAGTATAGTTTTGAAAATTTTCTTAAAATATTTCAACATCACTGCAAAAGACAAGGCTTTCATTAAATCTGCTGCCTGGTGATAGCTTTTCATTTAATCCCAATGTTTCCTCAGATTGTGTTTTAAGATGATTATAACACGCACATCTTAAGACTTCTACCCAGAAAATAAATTAATAAAACCCAGAACTTGTTTCAGATAACAAATATTAATTAGCCCTCCATTCTACTTTGTATTTCAAAGCATTTTCAATTCTGCTAAAAGTAAGAGTGCCCTACACTTCAGATATATGCAAAGATCATTAAAATTCAGAATTGCCTAAGTGGGGAGGAAGCGAGTATTTTGCCCCGACAGTGCAATCCATAAAGACTAACAACACAGACGAGGTTTTTAATTCCTATATTAATGATCTGTTGGAGTACGGCCTATCTATTACTACTTCTCCCTGCAGCCTATGCCCTATAAAAACATTTGCTAATTAAGTGACAAGGACTAGGATGACAGCAGCTTGGCACCTCAATAGCAAAAAAAAACATTAGCAAGAGGAAGACAACTGTCTGGTTAAGCGGTTACCATACAAACCGTCTCAGCAGTTGGAAGAAGGGCTCCAAAGGACTGATACTTCACACATTAGTGTGAGAAAAATCAAACTCACAAGAGTTCTACTTTGACTAAGAAAGCACCAGCATGCTCAGCATTTATGCCTCAGTTCCACAATGGTGCTTCTCCCTGCTCCTGACAAGAACCAGAATAGAAAGAAACAGATTAGAATCACCTCTCTGATACAACTCCAGAGTCTGAAGTGAAGTTTCAGAGTTATTCTAGCCTCCTTGGCTAGATGACATAATACAATTAGTAGCTTGTTTTAACATTGTAACTTCACAGAAGAGACCTTTAGCCTCCAATACCTTGCTTCCGTCACCTTGAGCAAGGTGAGTTTCCTTCACTAGTCAAAAGGAAAATATTTTCAGCTTAAAATTTAATCCTATAAAAAAATTAGGCCAAAAGGCATACATGGATAAGAAGAGTTGCTGTCTCTTTTTCTAACTGGCATCCTATCACACAGGGAGGGCAGGAACAAGAACAATGGCTCTACACCTGAGTGAGGGAAGATAGGCCCTGGTCAAATGGCTATCACTTTTCAGTCACAGAGCACATTCCCCATGCCTACAAGATCAAATATTGTATCTGCATAACCAAAATGTAGGATAATCCACTCACTCATTCCCTACCCCTTTTCCACTCTAAAAGGATGGCTTCTGCCACGATTTGTCATAAGCAGACCTTGAAGTACCTCATTTCACCTGATGTAGCAACAGCAGCTTCAAGAGGAGAAAAAAACCCCATGTCAGTTAAAAAACCAAATTCCTGTTGTCTAGACCATTACTTTCCAAAATTGGTGGTCTTAAACGGCTGGAAGCTGTAACTTCTTCAACACCTTGCCAAGCTTAATCAAGAACATTTTAAAAAAAAAAAAAAAAGGCCACAAATATCACCAATAAAGCAACAGGAGAGAGAAAATTTTTGGTTGGTAAGGCAGGTCTCACAGATGCTTAACTTTTTAAAATACGCACAATTCTTATTACAGCTTCTAGCCATTGGGCTTTATCATGCCTTTCTTATTACACTGAAGAGCACCTTCAAACAACTATTTCCTTATTGTAAGCCTGTTTATGCACTGTAATGACAAGTTTTATCCAGCAAACACATCAATACTGAAGTCATCCACTGAATCACTTCTCTAGTTATTAAAGCATTTTTATTGTTTCTTTGTCCTCGTGTTAACACCAAGAGTTACAGTTCTACAACTTCAGAAAAGTCAAATATCGAATGTTGAAAAAGTATTTAAAGCCTACCACTTGAATGTTTCCTAAAAATACTTCACAGAATAACTAAAATAAAGTATCTTTTAAGCCTATCAAATAGTATCACAAATATCATGGATACTGTGTGATCTCACCTCTAATGTTTTATGAAGTTTTTGAAGAACCTTTACATGTTCAGACACTTACATTCAGGCCTCTGAACAGGCTGGTAATGTCAGAGGCAAATAAGATCCTTTTCTAGTGCAAACCTTTCACTAAATGTTCAAAACAACATGACAAAGTGAAAGAACTTTGAAACTGAAGCCATAAGGACAAAGAAAAAGCACAAGAAAGATTTGAGATTTCCAATGAAATTTTACTTTATCAAAGCTGCTCTCGGAATATTTTTAATTGAATACCAGAAAAGCTGTGTGTTATGAGGAAAGATGTTTTCGTTGTGTTTCAAATTTCTAAATTGACAGTGTTACTATTTTGTTCCTTAAGACAAAGTGACAATCATTCTAGATAGACAAGGTATGAGGAAAGCATTTAGTGATGACAGAAACCAATTCTTTCAGATGCCTTTTCAATTCCTCAATAAATTTGTACCATGTCTTCTCCAGGAGTTTCTGCCTTTCCAGCTTAACCAGGTGAAGGGATTAACCATGCACATCATCTTCACAGAAAGTCAGAGTAGCCTGATCTACTGTTGGAGGCTTTTCAGTCCAGTGTGGTTATGATGCAACCACTCCTCTCTTGCTCAATAAAATTGATTCTTCAGAGATACTAACTCCTGGGTACCTCCCACTGCAGTCACCTCTACTATCAGCTTTAAAGGATGGGTTAAGGAGTTGTCCACATACATATAAAGGTGCTCTTGCCCCACAACAAAAGGATTAAGAGCAAAACGACAAGAAGCCTTTTCCCACTCTATGATTTTTGACATCACAAATCTATAAAGCAAAGAAAAAAAAAAGATTTAAAGTGAGGTAAGAAGGCCTAAACAGCAATAAAAACGCCAAACCTTGATGTTAAACAAAACTTGCAGAAAGCAATTATGCCTATTGGGGAAGAATTCGTTTCCAGGACAAAAAAATTAGTGTGATGATCTGCAGTACGGTACTAATGCCAAGAGGAGAACTCGTTACTGCCTTATCAGTCTGGGGACATGATACACACACAGTGTTAACCAAGCTATGGTTCCAGCAGCTCTGAATCTCATGTACAACAGTTACCATAAAGAAAAACACCTACACACAATCAGCCTTCCTATCTTCCTCTACATGAGCATTCTGCCCAATTAGGTGACTTTATGGTGATATTAATGTCACCTTGAAGAACGTAATGTTGGCCTAAAGTCTGGTGAGAAAGCAATGAAACTGTTCATAAGCAAAAGCCAGAGACGTACAGAGTCAAATTCGTCTCTTAGTTTGGTATTAACAAAAAAATAAACCTCTTCCTGTTGTCAGTGTTTACATTGGGAGTTTTGAAAAAATAATCAAAAGGGTATGATAGAATTAAGAAAAGCTTGCCTCCAGTTGAAATACCCAGATTCTCCTTGATTTATGCTGACAGTTAACCCCTTCCTCCTCGAAAGAATTCAGCAGGGAAGGTACTAGCTTGACAGTCTGGAAGACTGACATCCCATTAGGCAGCAAACAGGCACACACCAGGGAGAGTAAGAACTCGCTTGTAGAGCCCTGGGAGAGTGCTGAGGCCCTGTCCTGCAGGTGGGAGCTCCAAACCAATTCTGTTCTTGGCCATCTTGCAAAGACCAGCAATAATGCACAGACTCACATTTAGATTTAAAATACATTGACAGTTCAAATACTGCAGCACCTGTTTATCTGATAAAACACAAGTTAATAAAGATTCCAGTCTGGGAAAGTGTTGTCTGCAAACTCAGACACTGTTTCCAACACCTTCTCCAGTGGGATTTTGCTGAGCGTAGGCTGAAAACCAAGCAGCAGGTCCCTTGCCTTTTTTCCTGTACCTTTCCCATGTCCTTTTTGCAGTCATACTCTCCTTTTAATATGAACTAGCATTCCATTCCTTGCATGTTCATTTTTATAACTACTCAAATATCTGCTTCCCTCCTTCCACACACTCACAGACATGCTACTCTTCAGACTAAATGCCACAGGAAAATGGAACTCTCCGTCAGTAACAAGTTGCTAGTAGAGTCAATAAGCAAATAGGAAGGACCAGCTGTAGAAACAACTCATACTGGAAGGTTCTATCTATAAAAGGATCATTTTAAAATAATAAATTATTCCCTGGATACACCAAAGGAAGGCTGTAGAATCTTTTATAATGGAAGTTTAGAGGACAAGCCAAAAGTAGCTGCCAAGAACAGAGCAGAAATACTTTTACCTGGCTTAGCTAAGGATACTGTAGTATGTCTCATAACATTCCTGCCTAGATTTACATTAAATTTCAATCCAGGTAATAAGATTGATTAACTAAAACTTACAAATGTTTTGAAATAGCAATATACATAGGCTCCTGTAAGGCACCTGACTCCATGCCACAACCGACTACAACCAGGTTACAGAGTGGCCAGTGACAGCTGAAGATAACCTGCTTTGTCATGTCCAAGTGCAAGACAGAGGAGTCTCCTCAGGAAGCTTCCTGAGGAACTGAGCAAGGTCTCCTCTCACTCAATATTCTGCATTGCCTTCCTCCTGACGGGAACTGCCACTCAGAACAATCTGAAACTTCTAAGTTTGGAGCATTACCCCGTTCACGTTATTCCACTAAGTAGTGAAGGCCACTTCATATCTTAAATCTATGTGAGCAAAAATCAACATACTCAAATGAAAACCTTCATCACAAACAAAGATTGAAGGCTACAGAACAGGAGGTCCACACCCATTAATCATAAGGTACTAACGTGCCATGATAGCAACAAGTGAGTGTGACAAAGCTGAAGGATGAGAAAACTAGGGCATGGTATTGTCCTTGAGATCTTCAATTCAGAACTAAATTAAAAAAACAGCAAGGGAGGTATATCCATGCTGTATGTGGCCTCAATATATGCTGTAGACAGAGAACCAGTTACCGGTAAAATTTAAAGACCTCAGGTGATGTGGCAGTGTGTGTAGATGAGCCAGTAACTCTTCCAAGCCTTAACTGTTTGAGAAGTTCATAATGCCTTTATTTCTAGACACAGAGTTCAGCTGTGAGACATAATAGGCAAAGTATAACATGATACAGGCATTCATGCCCACGAAGACAGATACACTTCTTTTTTGGTCAAGTGACCTCTCAACTTTTGAGTCTGAAATCTCATGAGTTAATCCCTCACTTACTCTACCCTTCAGTTCTTACTCTGCACTGTTATTCTAGTAAGCAAGTCCTGTCAAACCTAGGTCAGAGGCAACAGAAGAAAGTGACATTAAACATTTCTGCACTAGACTCCTCAAGGCCTGCAAAATTACAGACAAACACAGAGAGAAACATTAATCCGAATGGTAATGAAGTCATAAAGTACAAAAAACCCCCAAACTTCCCATTTAGTCACTTTGGGAAAGTAGATCAGTAGTATCTCTTAAACCTCCCACAGTCTAGAACAATTTGTTCCAGTGATCAAGCCCACCAGCATGACAAGGTGCCCATGAGATCTAATACCATAAACTATACACTATCTAGTATCACTTATGATTTGTATGTTTAGAGGTAATAGAACTACCAGTTTCATCCTAAGGGCATTACGAGTACTTGATAACAAGAATTATATATGTGTTCTTCACAATACCTCTGAGCACAACACCACATCAGCCCCGTTTCTCCTTTCACATTAGACAGTTGGATGCTGCTTATCTTTAAACATCCCGAAGACATTAAATAAATATGAGAAACAGGATCCTAGCCTCAGGTACAAGGTACGTATTTGGACAGGCACACCTTTCCTGATCAGTCAGCACTTTTGAAACGCAGAGAACATAAATTTGGCCACACAAATAAAGACTAACAACTAATTAATGAATTGAGGACCATCACTCCAGGGTAGTCAAATAGGAGGTCTCACAGTATAAGCACATACAGCACCAATACCCTGAGGATAATGACCCTTTTTCACCCACCACCTGTCTTGTTAAGTGATCCAAAAGTATGATGCCCTCTTTGTATTTATACTTGGCCTTGCACCCCGGTAGTGCCAGTTTCATTATGTGTGGAGTCCATACAGCACCGAATAGCACTGACATTTTTCCAGCATTTGTTTCTCAAAGGTTTCCAAGTCACCTCAGCACTAAGATTTGCTGTATCTTTTTTCTCATATGGCTTCAATGTAACTCTCTAGACATCTTCATAAATAAGCCAGACAAATGTGATCTAAAAGGAAATACTATAAAGTAGCCATGTAAAATCATAATCAAAAAAGTAGCTTAGATCACAGGTAAACTTCTAAGATTATCAAGACTGAAGGAATGCCTTGAAAAACTTAAAAATGCTTGAATGAGGGGCAACACGAAAAAAAAAGGTAAATCTGCTGCACAAGTGCAAAACCAAGAAAACCGTGTAGCCAGAAGTTCTGCAAAAAGGATCTCAAAATATGCGGGATCATAAACTCAGTGCTTAGCACATGGTGCTGTCAGTAAATATGCTG
Organism: Callaeas wilsoni; assembly: GCA_013398955.1. Lineage (NCBI taxonomy): Eukaryota > Metazoa > Chordata > Aves > Passeriformes > Callaeidae > Callaeas > Callaeas wilsoni. The sequence goes on from VWPU01008590.1 coordinate 73,827, forward strand.
AAATAGGAGGGCTGATTTTCATCTCAAAATTTTTCTATGGAGGCACCCATACTCAGCTGCTTAGTATTTCTGATCTAAAAGGCATTTGTTCTGCATTGTGTCTTATACGTCTTAAATTCACCTTTGCCCACCTATCATTAAACAAGCATTTCCTTAACCATTTTTTAAAGTATTACACACTTTTTTCACTGCTCACATAAATAACCTTCCTAGGTATACACTTAAGATACAAACTATACTGATTTATTGCTTCCTGGTTGTCCAAAGACTTCACCATTCCTCAACAGTCCAAATCCTCAAACTCCCCAGTGACCAACCTGTACAGCAACACAACTTCCCTACACACAAATGCACAGGACTCCAAATCTGTACAATTCTATATTGGATCAGTGACACCTGTTTTCATGTATACACAAACAATAAACTGCAAAAAGTCCACTTTTAACACTGGAATGTCACAAGTATTTCCAATCTCTCTCAAAAGTTCGGCTACAGGATGCAGAGACAAAAAGAACACTTGAAGGAAATTCACACCAACTTGAATACTTAGTACTGGTTTTGAACCTGGAGGTAAATGTGAATAGATCATCCTGCATTTTAGTCTGACTGCTGTTCCAAACCACACATTTTATAATTAAGAGTATCTATTTCCTAATACCATACTTCATTTCAGTATAATGATTGAATTCCCCCACAATTCCTTATAGCTGCATCAGCTGGTTTTCTCAACTAGGAGTTTAACAGTTTGGGATCATGGCTGGGCACTGTTCAATTATACAAACAGTCTCTGCCTAGCTCGATCTTAAAAGCAAACCTCAGGCTGCTGCACTTGCCATTGAAATTTAGAACAGGCACTAGTCAGTCAGCTGCTTCAAACTAGATTGCTGATATTTTGGCAAAGTTCAGTTTTTCTAAACTAGTTTCCATAACATCTAATATTCAGGTGAACATGAATTTGAAGTGTTATAGTGATGGCTAACAATATCAAAATCCTAGTTTAATACTCTGTTCTGAATAAACCACAATTTTTAATATGTTTACGAATAAAGGTGCACTAGAAGTGTTAAAAGATCATTCATAGCATATATGACCATTAACATACACATCTGAGCTGTAACAGGTTATTCACAAGTTAAGAGAAGGCAACTTCTATCCACCACAATACACTATCTTTTAAAAGAAGTTTCCACAGAAAAGGATGGAGGGGAAGAAATCACTGAAAACAAATTGCCAGCTACATAGCAAAACAAAAATCCCAAATCCTTGAAACAGTCCAAGCATTCTTTGCTAAATCACTTCAGTGAAACCAATGTATGATACAAAACAATAGACAAATACATTATTGAAAAAGCTCTGGAGACTGGTGAGTTGTGAGACACCTTTGATGATTTAAAGGGAAGGCTTCATTGCTCTTGTAAAATTACTTACACAGTAAGTTTAGAACTATCCTGGATTTTTCTCAACTTCAATCATTTAGCTGTGAGCCTGCAGATCAGACTGAAATTTAACTGTGTCAAGCCACGAGGCTCTCCTTACTGGAAGCACATCAAGGTTCTCACATGAAATCTGATCATCAGCACAGTAGGATTAATGACAGAGGTGGTCAGGCTGATAAAGCAGCTGAACAGAAACCTGCTTAAATGAGTTTGGAACTGCATCTACGATCAAGTCGTAATGCATTCTCACCCCTTCGCGCCAGAACTGCAGAGAGCTCTGGTCGAAACTGATGCAAAAGAAAAGACTTTATCACTCAGTGTCTGCCTGCAGGGGGACTGTGGTTGTTTCTGGGAAAACAGACACCAGATACTCAGACTAACACCATCGCTCCCACAGTAATGGCACCAACTCTACCCAACACCTGGGGATGTCTAGTTTAGGTCACTGCAGAGGAGAATAGCAGGGGAAGGTTTTTAAAGAATTAGAGGACTTGTTTATGCACACAAACAAACTGGATATCAGGGATTTCTCTCAATCAACAAATTCTCAAATTAATATATTACTATGAATGCTGGAAATCCATCTTTACTTTTACCTACCTTTTCCCATCCACCCTAATTCTGAAATTCTCACAAGTAAACCAAGGTCTGCTATTTCCTAGTTACTTAGACATGACCCAAGTCTATTGGTACCTTTGTACACATCACAGCAGCTTCAACGCAGAAGCTGTAAAGATGAATTCCAGTAACATACAGAACTTTAAAACATTTAACATTAGGAAAAGTCTCGACACAAAACCAGTTGCTACAAAATGCATTAGAGAAAGTTTTCCAAACAGGGAAATAGGACAAAAACCAACCAAAGAAAAACCACCAAACAAACCCTTGTTTTCAACTGTTACAAAAGCTGGCTTTATAAAGAAATGTCCTGTACCAAGTCTCCCACACACCCCAAATAAAGTTCATGTCTACCCATTTGAAAGAATTAAAAACTTGTGTTAGTGAAAACTAAAATTTCACATATCTAGCTAAACAGAAAAACTTCTGTGGAGTGACTTGCCTTTACACAAGAGGAGATACAAGGAGATCTGAATGCCTTTGGGTATTAAAGCAATGTAAAAATAATTTCCATTTTCTAATGCAGGTATCTGTTTACAGCAATAAAACTGGATAAAAGGTTTTTTGGTTTAACTTCAAGAAAAAAAAACACGAATTATCATGGAATGGACATAATACACTGTAAGACAGTTTTCTGGCATTTCACTGAAATGGAAATAATGTGGTTGGTAACTTCATGTAAAGTCAGGAAATAGAACAAGGAAACAACTTATTTTTTCAATGCCTGAAAGCCTGAAAGTCAACTCAGCGTCCTGTTCCTCTACAATAAACCTTACCAGAACAGTCAGAGCAGCAGAAACACTATCAGCACTATAAAACTGGGTTGGACAAGTTGCTTTAAAAAGATCTTTTCCATGTCCCACGTTCATAGCAGTGAGCCACTGACAACATCAGATTTTCTCATTCATATTATTTACTTCAAACCAATCTCTGATTATTGGAGTTAGACGTGTGGCATAAGCAGCAAAGGAAACAGAGAAGAGCAGTAAATTGTATTGTAATTTTAGTGCAATAAAATCTGTGGTTCCAAATTCAGCAACCATGTATGGAACTCCTTAGCACATGCATCTAAGTGTTGTGAGGCAAAGACTACCAAAGGAATGTGTACCATCCCAGAAAACCAATAAATCAGCTAAATTAAAGACATTTACACTTACGTATGGGCGAACCAACAGCCATCAGTGTTTAACATTACATGAATGCAAAAACACAAGGTAGAGCTTAAAAAATAAACCAATTATTTTTAGCCCTTTCTCTTTCTCCCAAATAGCTCTGTAACTCCTCAAATAAATTTTAAGTGACAAAAAAAAACAGCTGGAAGAGAGAAGAAATATTTGGAGCCTGAAAGTTCTTCACCACTCACTCATCCTGAGTGAAGCAAATACAAGGACTATCATTTGACTTCAGTGGAAAGTACTTTGGCCGACAGTCTCATACATTCTGATCATCAAACATGAAGCAATCAACATTGAGAGGAAAAAACTGAACACACACCTTGAACACCTCAGAGAAGAAACCAGAGCCAATTTTCTCACATGTGAAGTCGTCAAGACGAGTAAGTCTGGAAAAGGCACTTATCAGGGCTCTGTATGAAGAGGTACAAACTCCTCCTATCTGGGATGCAGTCCCTTCTCCAGTGCCACCATCAAAGTCTTCAGCGCGCTCCAAGCGTGGTGGAAATCCTGCTATTGAATTCCGCTTACTTCGGTCCATTTTGAAAATAAGATTTTATTTCACTGTGGGAGGACTTCTCACATCTTAGGTAATTTGCTCTCTTCTCTACTCTTGTTGGATCCTAAAATACAAGAAATTGAGATTACCATTATTGTGAAGATATCTAGTAAGTTTGATAGGATGCCAACAAAACTGACACCAGTTTAAGAGAATAAGAAAAGAAAGAAGATATCCAAGCAGGGGCACAAAAACCAAAGAAATAAAACAAACCACCACACGACATCAACAGTAAAGACAGCAACCTAATGAACTTTTCCTTTAGATTCTTGGAAATACCCTATGCTCTGGCTATTCTGAGACAAACAGGCTTGGAACTCAAAATTTAACTGGTAACAAACAACTTTCTTTCCCTTCCCCCAAACCCTTTCTTTTTTTACTTAAATTCTGGTTGCTAAAGCAAGCAACCAAGCAGGAGGAAACCCACAAAATGTAACATTTTACTCTACTTCAGTTGCAGTTGGTGACCAATCTACTGCTACAGCAAGAAACAATTTCACTTTCGGGAGTGAACAAGGGATCCCCAACTACAAAAAAATATAGATGGATTTTTGACTGACATAAGGAAAGTTATTTGCTTGAAGCGTCAAAATCTTGTTTTTAAAGCTTTCATGTATGAGTGTTCCAAGATCAATTCCTTACCTGGTAGGAACACAAATTTAAATCCACTGAACATCTAGCCTCAAAATTTATAAAAACACCTACGGTCCTGCTACAAAAACAAAGTATTCTTATAACAATCTGCCAGACAAATTTGCCCCACAAAGATATTTTTTAAAGCTATATTAATTTCAGTTCAAGTGAAAACACGGGGAACAAGCTACATTTGCCAAGTAGGAGAAAAGGAAAAAAAATGGAGGGGGGACTAAAAATTTTTTCTTTTTAAGAGAATGGTTAAGTAATCAGGATGACTCTGAAGCCCATCAAATTCAGCTTGGACTGGCAAACTTGACAGGTGGCCTAAATTTTTTTTTTTCTTTAAACCTCAGACTTAGGAGGTTATTCATCCATTCTGAACTTCATTGTTCATTTACAGCAATTTGTTAAGCACCTACAAAGCCTGAACAAAGCGAATAGTCACAAAGAGGATACTTTTATTTTTTTCCCCCCCAAGGGTGAATGAAAAATTAGAGGGAGGGGAAGGAAACAATAAAATAATTTTAAATAAAGGTAGGCAAAATAACCACAGAGCAGGCAATTACACTTCTATTTACACATGTGTACAGAACATGAACAATACACTAAATTTGAAAAGCATCATCAAAACCAGAGGCACACCAGCTGTCCTCTGAAAACACAGCAGTGCTGCTATACCCATGTTTTGTATGCAGTGTATCTTTTAGAGATGCTCTGTGCCAACACATCAGGCAAACACATAGGCCTTCCCTGCTTTCAGAAATAAGCTCTGTTGAACTGCCTGGAATTAATTTGAGGTTGTCCGCTCCAAAAAAGAAGGGTGTTTATTTCAAACATCTTAACACCTCTCTAAATGGATGTCAATGGGTGTAAGAGACTCTTACCAAGGCCTGATTATGAAAATTTAATCTCTATCAAATCCCACACCATGGTTTTCCTACAGAATTTTGTATGCAGACTCGCACATGCCTGATCTTACTGTACTTTTCAGATGATAGTGGCCAAGTGGCACACAGGAGATCAGGATCCAGTTTCTGATCTCATATTCGTGACTCAGGAGCCTTGAGGGTCTGGAAGAGGCACAGAAGCACCACAGGAAGTCAGAGCCCGTTACACGTCCTCGATGGAGAAAAATAGCCCAGAGAACTTCCTCAGCTATAGACAAGATGCCTAGGAGTTTCCAAGGCCCACTTAAATAATTCCTTTTGATCTGAAAAGGACAAGCTATCTTTTGGTTACTTTTCAAAGAGATAGAGAAAGAACTGTCTATGGAAGGAAAACAGATAGAGGAAACCACGGTATTAACAACTAATTTTTTGGATCAGAAGATGCTATCTTTGAAGACTGACTAGAAAACCTACTGTAATTGAAGGAACAATTTTTAAGAACTTATTTCCATCAGAGTAGCACCCACATGCACCAGACACTTTCCATGGAAGGGGGCAAGCATCTGCCCCCGAAATGCACAACCTGACAACCCAGTATGACAGGATACCACAGGATCCCCACTCCACAGAAAGCGGAGCTTGCAGAACCCCCCAATAAATCCAGTGAAACGACACATCTACACTGCAAGCCAGCAAACTACAGACTGGCAGCCCTCACACAAAGCAAGATTAAAAAATGAAAAAACAAAATAGGAAAGACTGCGGTTGTTTTAACCAGAGGAAGACAGACCAAGTTAGATAAGCAGTATTAAACTTAGGAGAAAAAGCCTAAATCTCTTAAGTATGCAGACACCTTTAACAAAAGATGGCCTCAACACAGTTTCTCCATCTATTTAACAAAGCAAAAAAATCTCCCTCACACATATACACATCCTTTTGATTGAAATCACACGGCGAACTTTGCAAAACTCTATACAAGTTCCACAATGAGAGAAGAGATTCAATGTACTTCACACAAAATAAACCCCAAAAGGTTTTGCCATTTGGATTCCCAAGTAACCCACTCCTTCCTTTTTGCCTGCTAGAGTTTACCTTTCCAGACAGCTACACAAAATCCTTGGCAGTTATTAGGATACAGCTCCATTATCTTGCCCAGGATTGCATACACAGAATTAGAGGAAAATTTCAAGTGGGCACAATTCCAAGTGGGCCTCCTGTCATTTTGGCCAATTACACTAATGATCACATTCTCAATGAAATCAACCAAGGTTTAATTGACTGTCAAGTCAGTCTGAGGTACTTTAATTTACTACCTTGTATGGTTAATTAAAGCGCACTGAATGGAATCCAAGACTATCCTGTAAATCCTGTAACCAACTAAAAGGTTGTTGGCTGGTTTTTTTCATATTAAGGCTCAGCTTAAAAACTCTTAAGCTGTGCTCAACAGCCAGCTAAAAGACACTACACACTAGAAAAAAACATTTCCTAATAAATTCTCAGCTTTGAGAACAATTTTTCTGACACCCTTATACAAGAAAAATGCACCCCACTCTGCCAAGACCAAAGTAATTCTGAAACTCACATCTCAAAATGCATATCTGCCCTATTCAGCCATTTCTTCCATTTCTAAAAAGCACAATTTCAGAATGTTTCATGCCCTACCACATTTTAATTTCTTGGCTTACCAAAACCCACCTTGAAGAAAAAAAAAAATCCATATTAATATCATGTTCAGTTTCTTCACTGCATGAATGCATTGATTTTTAATCGTATAAATTACTATAAATACAACTACTATCTGCATTAATTTGATTAATTAGAGATTTACCTTTCAAAACCAGTGCCTGAGCCTGCAATTATTTAGATAGAAACCCCACAACAGCACAAAGTTATACCCTAAACATCAGGGTTTAACAGGTGGCATATATTAGCCAGTAATTAACATTTTATACTTCATAGATATAAAAATGGGTAAGGCTCCTCAATTTCAGCAGCATCCCTTTTATGCCTCAGAGTATAAAACAAGATACTTCCAAAAAAAATTACAACTCATTACTAAGAGGTTTTCTGTCCCCAGTATCTTTATAAATATGTGCATATTTGCACTCAAATGTCAAACTCACAATTTCCTAAAAGATGGCCCTAATAACAACAACCATTTTTAGACACAGAGACGGTCGCTAGGCATTCAGCCTGGAAAGCAATAAATCTGGCAGACGCATGTTATTAATTTGAAAAGGTTTTCTGAAGAACAAGATGCCAAAGCTTTGACAAAAGTCATTTGCCAAGAGTTAACTATTTACACTTGTAGTCTGATGAAGCTTCAACAGCCAGCACTACAAAAACATAAAGGAATTAAAGGAATTATGCTGGCAAGTGTCACTCGACAAAATAATAACTTGAGGGGGAAGAAGACTTCACTGTAGTACTGTGCAAATTTTAGAAGTGCTTCAAAGAAATGTAAAGAACAAAATTATCCAAAGACTGAATTGATGAGGTCCTTAGCCTGGAGAAAAAAAAACCATAAAGACAAGGAAAAAAATGTTTAAAAACGAAACACAAGAATTTAAACTGAACAGGTAAAGAGAACCAGGCACTCAACAATTTTGTTCTCAGCTGCTGTCATCTGCTCCCTTAACAGAGGAAAGTTCCTTCGTTTGTCCATAACTTAGCTTCTTGTCCTTGAAAGGAAGACAATATCAAATATTTACGGATGAGGTAGCTACAAATACCAGAGCTTGGGCTACGTTTGACCCAGTTCATCCTGAACCTGAAGTCCTTTTTGACTACTTTATGGGACAAATCTTTAGGCTCAGTTTATAGTCTTAGTTACAACACTGCATTTGAACGTGAAAATCCCAATATTTTCTGTTTTCACTTCCATAACATTTTGCTTTCATTTCATCTCCCCTGCACAGGACAATTCCCAGCTCTAGCCAGTACTGTCATAGCATAAGCTTCCTGCAGACTAGGACTGACATTCCTCAGAAGAGACCTGCATTAGCCCAACTACACCACTCCAGAAACTGGAAGTCTGCTGAACTGCATCATGGTTTTATAATGCAAACAAACCTTCCACGAGAGGCTAAGCTGAAACAAACAGTTCATTTATTTTGTGACTGTAGCCAAGTTTGAAATGAGTAAGAAAGACCAGCTATTACTGCAGAGCTCAGGATTCAGGGCCAAGGTTGTAGGTTTAAAAATATTTTCATCATGCATAGGCATAAATTCTAGCACATATTTAGAAGGCAAATATAACTGAGGGAGGATATTAAAAACTCACAAACGAACTGAAAACCACTCGATCCTCGTGCCCACAGTGTAATTGCCATCATTTTCTAGGGTCCAATTACAATACAAAACTAAAGCTCTACCAAGGACCTTGCAACAATCCACTCCTCTCCCAGCCTGGTTTCAGGCACTCCAATCCACAGCGCAGACAGGCTCTAGCCTGGTTACGGAGCATCGTTAGAGTTAAATAACCCCTCAAGGAGATCATGTACAACACACAGCTGCTGCTTCAAACGGATAATTTTAATACATTATGTTTGCTTAACCAAACAGAGCTCAGTAGAGACACTGAGAAGCTGCTCATGCCTTCCAGGTGTCAGCAGGCTGACATTTGCTAGCTCTTAACAAAAAGAAAGGGAATCAAAGCCTTCTAATACCAACAGGTATTGTAACATCTCAATGTAGGAATTTCCTCCCAGCCACTCCACTGGTTTTGCAATGAGGGCTGACAGCTCTATTAGCACTGAGGGTTTCACATGAGACTGGAAGCAACTTTTGTTGTTTCAATGCAGCCAGTGAGACAATCCAGAACAGCAAAGCAAAGGAAAAAGAACATGACTGCCTGAAACAGGGATGAAGACAAAGTAAACAGGCTGAATTTCAGACCTGACTGACATCTCTTGGACACAATCTTATATTTATGCATCATCACACAAGGCAGTCAATATTCGTATTTTCCAGCTAAAAGTATCATCTCCACAAATATTTAAGATGCACTCTGTAGTCTACCCTTACTAAGAACGAGCCCGAGTTACTGGTTTCACCTTACAGTGAAACACCAAGTACCCTGTTTACTGCAGGTAGCGGCACTAACAGTAACAGTAACGCAGTCTTCACTAATTTATGAATTTCTGAAGTGAGAACAAGGCTTCCCAAATCCGTTGTTCTTAAGGTACTGCAGGCACTAATGTCTGCTGGTATTTACAAACCAATCTGAAGCTCCCTGTACAATGGAAAACACGTAACTCATAGTTTGAGAGCCACGGACCTGGAGTGTGCAAGGTCAGCCTTCAAAAGCAAAGTTATCTCAACCAACTCCGCTCCTGGCTGCAAAAGCTGTTACATTTCTCCGGTGCAACCAACAGGACAATCACACCAGAAAGTGGCTTAGCCACTACCAGCAATGTGTTCAACTTAACAAAAAGTGACAGGATCATATGAAAAGAAGCTTACAATCTAAGTCAGAAAGAAGACTTGGCAACAGACAACAGATGGAGCCAGTGCGATACAGTTGCTGATTATTAGATGGACTTACTGATGAACACACAGCTCCAAATGAATATGTTAGGGAACTAATAAGCAGGAAAAGGGCTTTAAGAAAAACACTGACCTTTTTCTGATCTTGCCTAGCAGAGCTCTTATTTTTGTGCCAGTTTGCAAGATGCCACTCCTCAAGGACACAATAAAGAGCTTTGCCATTGTGCAAATGCATGGTTGTCTGCTACAGGAAGAATACAGAAAGGGAACCTATGATGCAAGTGAACCACAAGCTTCATTCTTTTCTGAGCAGACACAGAAGCAACAGTCCCCTCCTTTAATGCTGCAATTCTTTCATGAGTCTGTGAAACCATTTGCATAAAGGATTACAATGGCAAAAGCAAATATCTGGAATTAGGGGGTATAACTAGGTTACAGGAGGCCTGTGCCACCAGAGCAGCTCTTTTGAACTAACTCTGTCCTTCCATAGTCACAAAAATACTAAGAACTAAAGCAAAGATTGCTCTGTAGGCCCTAATTTGTGCTTGGCCCCAGTGCCAGCTGTTCATCCTAATGAAAAGCCACAAAACAAATCAAAGAAAAAAACACAGGAGAGCACACATTTGCCACCAGCTATAGGGAACACCTCTGCCTTCAGTTTAAGCTACTCGTTTTGCATGAAAGTTTTACACAAACCAAATCAGACAATAGAATTACTCAGCCATGTCTACAGCTGAACACTGCAAGAATCAGAAAATGACATTTTTATTGGCATGCGACAATAATTTCCAAGGATGATGACTGAATGGAAAGGTTTATGACTAGTCCACAGGGCACGTCAGAGTTTCTCATAAAAACCCTTATCTTAGGTTGCAAATTCCACTGCCTAATTAAGTCCGTGGAACTGTAAGTCTGTTGATTTTGCAGACAATAAAATATGCTAGAACTCTGATCTCTTAAAAAAAAAAATCAGTTGAAGCACAAAGGCTTCTCATAAACTAGCCTAAATGTTAGCTGTTGCTTTTTTTAGAGGAGCAAACAGAAAGGTTTAAATAAAATTCAACTCAGTACTGTTCAAATTCAATTCATTACTCTTGAAATTGTAGCTTTCAACTATTACAGCACCACTTACAGGAACACCCAAGTGGAAAGTCCCCCGTACTTGAAGCAAAAACCCTTTCGACTCCCCCAAGGAATACAACATTAAGAGTGACCATCTACATTTATACAGCACGTCTCACCCGAAAGCCATAAAGCAAACGTATATGCACATACACTTGAACACTCGAGCCTGTCATTAACGCGTGATTCACGTATTCTTACGGGGTAGCACTTAAACAGCAAAACCCGAGCCAAGCCCTCACACCTTTCGGCAAAGCGAACATTTCCAAGGCAATCCCGGCCGGGCAAAGATCCGCGCTGGGCGCTGCCAGACCCTTGCCCCCGGATCAGAGCGCGGCTTTCCCGCGGCGCCCGCCGCCCCTCACCTGCCGCCGCCGGGGCGGACGCGGCCCCTCCGCGCACCTGACCCCCGGAACGCCCCGCTCACCTCACCGCAGTGAGACCCCTCCGCCGGCACGGAGCCCCTTCCCCGGAGCGGCCCCGCTCCCCGCCGCCGACCCGCCCGGACCTGCCCCGCGCCGCCCCCGCGCCGGC
>VWPU01008592.1:0-11137 GCA_013398955.1 Callaeas wilsoni
CGGCCGCCCCGCCCCGCGCCCGGAGCGGCGGCGCCGCCGGCCAATGGGAGCGGGAGCGGGCAAGGAGCAGCCAATGAGGGGCGGGCCCGGGCGCGGCCGCTCATGAATATGCATTAGAGGGGGCGGGCCCGAGGGCTGGCGGAGCGGCGCTGGGAAGTCGGGTAAAGTTCAGCGCGGAGAACGCGGGTGGGGCGGCGAAGGAGAGGGGGCACGGCCCGGGGACCCTCCATCCCCCCGTGACACACGGCCTGGGAGCGCGTGGCGTGATTCACCGCTCTCCTCTGCCAGGAGCAGTGTCATTCTCTGGTTTTTTTTTGTTTTAAACAGCGGCCAGAAAACCTCAGCTATTTCCAGAAAGAGAAGGGGATGGCTGGGCTCCTGGGTACGGATGGCACAGGGCACCGATCCGCCCTAGCCCGGCTTCTCTCACCCTGAATGTGACCGAGGGATCCCGAGGCATCCCGGGCGCCGCCGCACTGCAGGGCCGGGGAAGGATGAGGCTCCGTCCCGATCCTGATCCTGTTCCTTGGGCATCGCGCCGATCACCGCAGGCACATTCCCCTGGGGCGGGAAGTGGAGTCAGCCAGCGCCTTCCTCCGATGGGAATGGAAGTTTTAACCAAAACATGATGCAAAAATCTTCCCGTGTCTGAAAAAAAAAGAGAGGAGACATTGTCAAAAGAGACGAACTTGTTTAACCACCCGTGCTAGTGTAAGGCAGCCCCATGAACAGATCTCATCGTCTCTTTGGAGTATGAATTTAAATTGTTCAACTTTTGCGGGGAAAAATGGAAAGGAAAAGAAAAATGAAAGGAGAAAAATAAAAGGAGAAAGGGAAGAGGAAAGGGGGAAAAGGGAGGAAGGGAAAAAAGGGAGGCAAGGAAAGAGGAAACAGAAAAAAGGAAGGAAAGGAAAGGGGGAAAACGACAAAGGAAAGAGTAAAAAAGGAAGGAAAGAGAAAAAAGGAAAAAGGAATAAGAGAAAGGAGAGGAGAAAGAAAAGAGAGAAGGAAAAGGGAAGAAGAAATTTAAGGAAAGAGGAAAGGAACAAAAGAAAGGAATGGAAAGAGGTAAGGAAAGGGGAGAGGGAGAGCAGAAGAAAACTTGGCACCTGTCTCGTGTTAGACTCTGGTGTGGTCTCCAACTTTCTACTCAGAGATGGAACACTGGCCAAAGCCCTTAGGGTAACACTTAATTTAAACTAAAATAGCATCTATTTGGATGCAATTTCCACCCACACAGCTGCCTCAATAAGACGAAAAGGCCTTATAATTCTATACTTAACTCTATTCCAACATTATGATGGGTTTTTAACCCACAGATGATTTATTCTCCCACATATGCCCGCATAAAGAGATTAGTTCATGGAAACGCTCAGAGCAAGCAGCTGCCACTTCAGTGAGACACGAGAAGTTAAGGAAAAGCAGCAGCTCCCCTGTCACCTCCCTTCTGCCATGTAGGATGCAATGGATGCTGAGGTGGACACTCCATGAGCTGTCCCATGACGCAGTGACTGACAGCCTGGAGCAGGAGGAGCTCCCGAGTGGGATCAGTTCAGTGCACCTGAGCACACGGAGGGACTGAGGGGCAGAGTCTCTGGCTGGAAACTGGGGTTCCATCACCAGCTTCAGTCACTGTCTGAAAAATGGGATGGCAATAATTGAATGGAGGGGCTCCAAGGGGTCCCAGCACTGAGTCCTCTCTTGCCTGAGGAAAACACATTGTATTCTTTGCATGAACTGTCTGAACCCAAATATTTGTTGCTGCTATTTGTATTGAGAAGGCCACTCTAAGATACCCCGTTTTCTAAATAACTAGAGATCTTCCAGCTTCCAGTCCTAATTTGCTCAAGGGCAATGCACATCCTCTTACCACTTTTCCCTTTAAACTGTTCTTTTCTCTGAATTTTAATTCCTAAGAATGCGCTTTGCCCAGCCCTTGCCTTCCTAAGCTAACACTGGAGAAGCTGTGCTGCCATCCTTTCTCCTGCTCCTCCAAGCAGCCTTTCCCTGCACCCAATCCAGTCTCAGATCAGGCACAGGAAATTCCAGATGAGATTTTTCTTTTTTTTCAAGAATGTACAAAGACATCAATATTCCCTATCACTACCAGAACAAATGTGCAAAGTATTTTTATAAACGCAGTGATGGCAACATTGTTATTCTGATGGAGATAAATGTTTCCAGCAAGTGAATAAGCCCTTGACAAACTTTAGATGTCATTCCTTACCTGTAAGATTTTGTATGTCCATTGACAAATTATCCATTTATATTTTCAAGTCAGCCTCTTTTACAGTGATATAAGGGATGTTACAGCAGCAGCAGAATGGATGCACAGCAAATAAAATACTTTGATTGAATAAGGTCTTTATATTTTCACCAGCAAATCTACTTTTTGCATCTCTTAGTTAAACAAGAAAATGGATTTTATGATTTTCATTACAATATAACCTAAGGCAACAAGGTACCCTTAAAAATTTGTCAAATTCTGAGTATAGACATGGTGCTGAAACTAATTTTAACATATCTAACTACGGGGATTTTTGGTCATCTACAAGAGGAAAAAATCTATATATATTTTGGCTGATTTTATCAGAATACTTGGAAGAGTATCTATCATCAAACAAGGACAAATGAAAGGGGTTTTTATTTAGAGACAGGAAGTGACTAAAGGTCTTGGAGGGAAACAGGAAGGGAGTTCCAGATTCCCTGAGCAAGTCAAATTAGCAAGCGAGAGGAAAACAGAGCTCTGCAGTACTGAAACTGCAAATATTGCAAAACACCCTGGATTTTAGCTCTTTGGAAAAGTATTTTACAATTCTGCTAGGAAGATTGTCAACAAGAAGGAGTATTTTGCAGATATTCAGCAATTAAATTTACTTAAAATTTAGTGAAAACTTAGTTTTCATGAGCTGTTTTCCTACAGCAAAGTTAGGAAGGAAAGCATTCCATGAGAGAAACCCCAGCGGGGATGTTTCCGAATTTCCTCAGTGGTGCTGCCAATGGTTATGTACTGGTGAGATTTTTTCAGTCCGCTCTGACCTTCTGCTTGATCTTACACAGAAGTAATATGATATCACAGCATAGCAGAGATTGGATAATAATGGTGATAGGACAAATGCAGTACTGTCACTTCACAGCGGGATCCGAGAGAAAAACCCCCACATTTGGTCACAGATAGCGATTTTAAAAGATGGATTTAAAATTGCAAGGGTGGCTGGATTTCTGTCCCTGCGTTTAAGCTTTAAGGACAATCCCCCAGGTTTCAGACACAATGTCTTTATCTCTGCAAGGATAAAACTCTGCAATTCTTTGTTTTCAGATTAGGCCTGTGCTGCCGAGCCTTGGGCATCGAGCAGATTTGCCTCACAGGTTTGTCTTCGCTTGAACACCTGCTGTACTTCTTTTCAAGATCAGCAGTGGGATATTGTGACAAAATCACTGCTTAGTTTATTAATATAAATGCAACATATGGAGGGAGAAAAGTGTGAAAACAATAGAACAAAGGGATTTCCATCTCTTGATGGTAACTGAGCCAGGCTGGGCTTTATCTGAATCTTCTGTGGGGCCTGCCTTGTCCTCTGCTGTAAATAACATTTTCTTGATGATAACTTTTTTAACCTATTATATTCTTTAGTGTTCCAGGCGCTTATTTTTCTGGAATTGTTTGATCGGAATCAAACCCACCCATTTCTACAGTAAATGTCCTAGTAACTGTATCAATATACAGTATTCTGATTCAGACCTGTCACAGCACATCCTTTAGAACTTCCTTCAGCCAGCCAGGTGCTGAGCCTATCCATCTGCATAAATGACAGCAGTTCCAGGATAGCTTTAAAAGACACAGAGTGCCACCAGTGAAAAGCTGCCATTAGCTGTAGCTTTAAATTCCTACATCCAGGTAACTTCTTTTTGGTCTCTGTAAGCTCTCATTCAAAGGGACCAAAGCTGATGCATGGCATTAAAATTATGTTACAACAGTGAACAAGAGCACATTTGTTCATCACTAAAATACGCAACATTTGAAAGGAACCAAAACAACAACAATGCTCTCCAGCAAATGAGACTATGACGCGAAAAATTCACCTCCCTAAAGCTCCACAGGGACCCACTGTTAATGGGATTTTGGTCTGATTACTGTTTTTCTTGGAAAGAACCACTTAGGTCTTACTTAAAGGACAATAAAGTTAATTTTATGTCTTACTGACACCCCCAGAATTTTCTAATTTCCAGATACAGGTAATTGCCCACATTAGGTTGATGTTACTACTTGTCAGCCCCTCACACTTATAAGAAATACAATTAAATTATTCACTTACCAGTTTGGCCATAATGCTTCTCCCTCTTGAGGAACATAAGGACCATCGGCTCCATTGGACCTAGACACAAAAAATCCATTCTGTATTAACACCTCTTGCAAACAGCTCCAGGTAGGAACAACTACGTTTTCTAATTCATGTTACCCCCTTCCTACTTTTCATTTTAAATCACCTCCACATTCTGACTCCAAGTACTGAGCTAGTCATGCCACTCACTCAGTGACTAGAACTTAGAACAGCAAGAATGAACTCTCTGAAATCATGGCGTCTTACCTACATTAGTTTGAGTTTTTTAAAAGCCTAGGGATTTATTACAGTTATCATAAATTGGAATTTAAACTGGTTTGCTTTGTAAAGGGAAAAGTGCATATAATTCATATAAGAAATCAATTTTTGCTCTTTCTCAGCATTGATATTGACCCACTTAGGGAAGAAACAGCCTGGTAACCAACATTCAGGGTTATTCCCTCGGCTGCCAAATGTGCCTGAGGAGAAAACAAACAGATTGATGGTGGCAACATTTTCACCATCACTGTAGACAAGGCTGATGGCATCACTGCTGGAATTAGGAAACTTAACTACACAGGCAAAGTGTGCAGAGGGAGCAGCAGCACTCATCTGAACTCACATTTGAAAGGAAGAGCTGCTACTTCACAGAACTTTGCTCGCTGCTTAAAAACGTGTCCCTTGCAACCGCCTTTAGCAGGCTACAGCAGCTGGAGCCTTCACCTGGGTCATGGTGGTGCTTGGGGCACAGAGCATTTCTGACTTCCAGAGACTGAATGTAGGGCAGCTTTGGAAAACACCACCAGGACTGGGACTTCTTTCTTAGAGTATTTAGGGAGCTCTTCCTTTTATCTGGGTCAGACAAAGATAGGACAGCTAAGAAATGTCCAACATGACTTCCCTGCTTTCTCAGCATCACGTCCAGCTGGTCATACACTGAAGCCTTCTATCTCCCTCACCTTTCCCCAGGTAAAATATTCCAGCTTTTGAACACTTTGGACAGCTACAGTTAACTACGGTAGTGGCAGAAGATTCAAGGATATTAAACTCCTGGTAGTTTTGTAGAAACCAGCAGCTGGCTAAATTACAGAGAGCTGATGAGTTCTCCTGTGTAGAGGGAGCCAGGAGAACCTGGTGGTTCCCCATTCCACTGGTGTATATATAAGTAGTTTTTACAAGCCTGTCTGTCATTTACCCAGATGGCAAAACCAAAAAGGAGGATGAGAGGTGTGAGAACGACTGAAGATATTCCAGGATAGAGATGCAAACAATGTAAGACCTGGAGCCATAGGAAACCTGAATTTGCTTGTTTTACTGGTTTTGGAAAGAGTTTCTGATTGGTGTAGATAGGGATGTATTTTAGGCGAGTCATGCCAGTGGTGAAGGACTACCTAAGTGCAACCACAGTGTTGGCAAGGGAAAAAAAGAAAGACAAATCTTGTAGGCTAAATTCTTTCTGATATATCCTATGAAAAGGAGCAGAAACAAAAGGAGAAGATACTGAGAAGACAGCACATGAAAAAGAAGTGGCACAGGGCTACTTTATTCCCTAAAGAAAACCAAAGTTCTTCAGATTTCTAGAGCATGATGTTTGGCAGGTATCCCTTAGTCTAAACTATTTTCAATGCATTTTTTTTCAGTGCAAATATAGTTTTTACTCTTCTTATTCTAACTCGTGAAAAACTAACATATTTCAGTAAAAATTAACTACTTGAATGACATGTAACATCTGCTCAAATTACTACTTCAGCACAGGCTGTTAGCTAAGATTTACTGGATTTATTCCATTAGGTAGAATCAGGTTGCTAAATAGTGCAAGTTTTAATATATGAGCCTGGAAATAACTTGACCATATCCTGGGTAGAAATGCCTGGGTAAATTGAAAAAAACCAATCAGTTTGGCTTTAGAGGTAGCTAGTTGTATGTTATTTGTTCCTCATTCAATTTTACTCACTTGAAGTTTCTGAAAATAAAATCTCAATTTAGAACCAGCAGTCTTTAAGAGTTATCCAACTAAATTGATTCAACAGAGTTCTTGTAAATGACAGTTACTTAAAAGAATAGGATCATGGAATCATAAAATGAGTTGGGCTGGAAGGGATGTTCAAGACCATTTCATTCCTCCCGCATTCCATGGGCAGGGATACCTTTCACTAGAACCAGTTGCTTCAAGACCAACCTGGCCCTGAACACTTCCAGGGAAGTGTTAATCATATAATCATATAATTCTTCAACTCTGCAGTGGGCTGTAAAGCCAATGTCCCTGAGCAGTTTTTGGACACTAACCAGTAGCAGTTTTGTACCTAGACTGGAGGAGGAAGAAGGCCCACAGGTATGTGCTCCCTTTTAGGCTGCCACTGAATTCATGTCAATTTTATTTGTTCTTTCAGCACACTGTGTTTCTTACGGTGTAGGACTGTTTTGTAGGTATCCTAGTAAAAAAGCATAGACTCAAAACAAAGGCCTGTTGATTGGCATTTTAAATACGTTCTTTGGATGGTGAGAGGACAACCTCCTTGCTCCTATTAGTTACATCTAGAAATTCCTCCATTTTGCTCAATAACCAGTGATCCCTGATTATACATAGGCAGTTTCTTGATACTTCAGGGTGCTCATGTAGCTGATGTGATGGTCAAATGTACCTCTGATCACTCACGTGGGTGTCTTTGCAGTACTTATGGAAGTGCCATGCTTACCTTCTACTCTTGTCTCACAGAATCCTCAAATTCAGTCCACTTGCAACCAAACCCCCTCAGCAGACCATCACTGCCCTCATGTTCTGCTCATCTGACCTGGTTTAGCCCTTCTCATAGCTTGGGAGTTCATATAGATGTTCAATTGTTGCACTGAATTCTTCTTTGAAGCAAAGTATCCTTTCTTTTTCTTCAAGAATATGAGAAAAAGAACAATCATAAGGCACCACAAAGTATATGCTTTTTATATTAGCTAAGTGTAATATTCCATCCTGGCTTTTCCATGAGATGGGTGATGGTTACTACCTCAGGAGAATCAGCCTCTCTTCCCTCATCTGAGGATTTTTCCCCCCCTTAAAATCCACTTCTATGACTGATCCAGAATGCTGAACTTGTAAAAGTAATTTCTGTATCCCACTATGGGATAAGAGGGAAGACAGCTGGGAGCAGACAAAAAGAGATTCCAAAATGGACCAGACCTCCAGCTGCTGACCCACAGAACAGAAAGATCAGCACTAGCAACTGGCACCATCTCAAACCATTAACTTTAGTTCCCCCGGACTAAAACAGCCCTGGACTGGGTAATTCTTACTTCTCCATATAGCATCTATCTAAGTGCAACTAAATAAAGATAAACATATTATTCCTAAAAATAGCACAGGATATCATCGCTCATATTTTTCAGAAATAGCAAGAGCTATTTAAACTGCTTTGACAATGAAATCAGGTGCCACCATATAAATACACAGTATATGATACATTGGTTCAGTTTCAGATCATTTTATGGCAACTGAATTATATTTAATTTTTTTTTTGCATTCCTATCAATATGTAATTTTTAATACACTGCGTTAGGGATTTCTTTCCTCTCTGCTTAGAAATTTTAGTATGAATTACAGATATTCCTTCTAAGTATTTTTGCTTTTATAGTTGTCTGTGGCATATATATGGATGGAAGGATAAATGCATTTCCAAAATGTGAACCAAAAAAGCCAAATGTATCAGACTGGCTGTTGGACATTAATTAGGTTCAGTTTACCCTCTGGAGTGCTCAGGCTCCCCAGTCAAGTATCAAGGCTCAGCCTGTTACACAACATTGGCATGTTACGAAGTCAATTCCTCCTACACACAGTTCACAAGGCACAATACAACAGGTGGATGAAAGATGTGTTGCGTAGGGGTGTTTTGGAAAACTGAGGCAACAACAAACCAAAGGGGTCAGTGGAAAAAGAGCAGTCAGCTTTGCCATCTCCCATTCTTGGGTGGTTGTTTCTCTTGCAGATGTTTGGGATCTGCTTGGATTTGCAAGACAGGTCTAGAACAAGTAAGGAAAGATATACACGCATTGAGAAAACAAAAGAGAGCTCCGAACAACATCCCATAATACTAGGTTTAGCTCCATATCCAGGCACTATCTGTTCTCTGACAGGTAATGGCACACAGTCCTGTGAGCCCTCCTCAGCTGTAAGCTCCTAAGGCAAAGCCCCCATAATCTGCGATTTACAGAGCGCAGCACCACCAGCCCACAATGCCGGAGGCAGCCCCTGACGCCGTGGCGGGGCTATAAATACCTTCTGCCAGCATGGGCTTTTTCAAATCTTTTCCAATCAGATTTCTCACCACTTGGCAGCCACACCAGACACGTCAGCTGGGAGCACTGCCGAACCTGGTAACCCACGCTGGCAAACTTCAGAGGAATCGTTCTGCCCACGAAGTTAATGGCATGATACAAAGAACAATCTGATTTTCATTTGTTCTGTGTCATGTCAGCACAGGACTGGTTTGGTCTAAAATCCTCTTTGAGCCTTGGCAAGACGCAGATGTGCGGGATATGTATCTGCAGTGTTTGTAGCCGTGTCACCCGAGGCAACATCACATGGGATTGGACAAGAGAGGCAGGTTTGGGGTTTGGCAATACCTGGGTAAGGAACCCACATGATTCCTTACATGTTCTCAATGCTGCTACCCAGAAACTCTGGCCCTGCCGTAAGCTGGGTGCTGCTCTTCCAAAAGTCCTGGCCATCTAACAGAGGCAGCACGGAGACCGGCCGGCAGCTCCTGCCCATGTGCCTGAACAAAGTCATTTTCTCAGGCAGAATAACCAACACTGGACTTGAGAGTTTTGGGGCTCACCAGCAATGGCTCACCAGTGGGGGAGAGATTGAAATGGCAAATGGGAAAGGTGGGAAGCTGTGGATGGAAGCTGTGGACAGAAGCTGTGCTGGTTGCTGAGCAAGCTTTGGGATGGGAGGACAAGCCAAGCAGAGTCAGCCAGCAGCAGGTGGAGAAAGAGGAAAACAGAACAAAATGGCATCTCTGTTTCTGAGGTTTTGGAAAAGTGGCCTGTGGCAAGACATGAGAGGGTTAGGAGAAAAGAATGAAATGAATCATGAGCCTAATATACAGAAATTGTAACAGATGAAGACCCTACGGAAAGGGCAAGAAATCCCCTTTTCTAGCCCAAAAATAGATGAGGCAAGGAATCAGTGAAAAGTGTAATTTCAGGTTACCTTGCTGTACTGAATGTACTAATAACTTGATTCAGTTTTACTTGAAAAGAAGACAGAAGAAAGAAAAGGGCATAAAGCCCTCATTACAAGCAGAAAACCAGATGAGGCAGAAAACAAAAGAAAAAAATTTTAATTTCAGATTCCCTTGCTGCACTGAATGTATCTACAGTTTGAGTCAGTTCTGTTATTTTAGATATACAATTAAGTCTATATTTTCTCTACTCACCTTTTTATTCAAAACTTATTTCCGAAGATCAGTTTTTCTCTCAGGGAGGTGTATTTAACTGCTACTACAGTAAAATGCAGTTGCTTATGGGTATCTGAAGGCAAGAGAACTAAAATCTGGTGCAAAATAAATCAAGAGGCCATTGTTACAGTGCTCTCTGTATGACCGGGACTGACTTTACAGCCCGAGCTTCCATTCTGCTTGTTCCAGTTGTACAAAGATATGAAAATAGGAAGGTGCTACCCTGAGACAATACTCCGAAAGAGCCATGCATTCATTTATTGAATAGTAACAAATCTGAGTCTCTGCATTTATGAATATCACTCAGATTAAATTTCTTGTAGACTAAGAATGCACCCTTAATTGACTATTAAGCAAAAAACCCCACCCACAAATAAAAGCTGAAAAGACATTTGAATGTATAATAATAGTAATAAGCAAAACCATTAGTATGATTAAACCGCTAATGTGATTAATGCTTTTCGGAAGGATTACACCTAAAACCTTGAAAGCACAATGGAGCTGGGGAGAAAAACCAGACTTGGAAATGTACAGTTGAAGAGATGCAGCTGCTCAGCTCAGCATTTCTACTTCTGAGCATGTACAGGAGTGACAGTTTAGCCACTCAAACCCAGGCACTGCTGGGACCAAGGGAGAAACACAAAAGAGCTGAACTAACCAGAGCCTGGGAAAGCAACGTGAAGCCCAGCTAGCAGGGGAAAAAGGACACACAGAAAGTTGGTGCTATCCTAACACAGTTACCAATAGTGATATAATCCCCAGTGCTCACAAGGGTTTGAAGTCTCACGAGCACCGATGCGAAGCCCTGCTGCACTGGTTGGAGCTGTGGATAAGGGACCACTTCCCGGGCATGCAGCAGGGCAGGGAAATCATCTCCCTCTCGGTTCTCCAGAGGGAGCATTTCTGCACAGCTCTGCAGTGGGAGAAGAACAGCCTCCTTCTAAGAATACACAGCACAGCTTTACACATTAATGACACTGGTAAACATACTCAAAAGATAACCCCAGAAATGTGTGAAACCACGCAAAGGTGTATTGGCTTCTGGGAAAAGGGAAGCGACCCTTAATTTTTACCAGCCTGGGTAAAGATTAGCTCTAGAGAGTTCATGCTACGTATTTAAGAGAATTGTCACTAAAATCAGATCCAAGCTTCTTAACAACCGAGCTATAGCAGATGTCTCTGTGCAGAACAACACTCCATGCTAAGGGCTGATACAAACTCACCATGGGTCACAGACTCCCAAAGTCCACCCCCCAGATGTTTAGTGCAGAGCCAAAAACCACCTCTCAATGCCCTACTACATCTTTCAGCCCAGAGCAAAGACCAAAAGGCCAGCGATTTCTTCTTCTTTTTTTTTTTTTTTTT